>JBBPBX010001396.1:30091-50946 GCA_038048925.1 Garcialebias charrua
GTCCAATAAGACAAGCAGCACAGAATCACCTTGCGTCTGTGGCTGTGAAAATGTCATTAAAGACCTTCAGTAGAGCAGTTTCAGTGCTATGGAGAGATTTGAAGCAGGATTGGAACAACTCTAGGATGGCGTGGTCGTCCAAGAAACATTTTAACTGAGACTCAATTTTTTTCCAGTAGTTTAGAGTTGAATGGGATTCTGGAGACGGGTCGAAAGTTGGACACAGAGGGGTCAAGGTTAGGTTTTTTTCAGTAGAGGTTGGACAGCTGTATGTTTAAAGGTTTTTGGGACCACACCTGAGCGTTAAACTGCTATATAAAGTAGCGAGAATAGAAGGACCCCGTGTAGGAAAAACCTTTAGTAGTCAAGACCACATCAAAGGGGGAACCAGATGGCTTCATGCTGCACATGACCTGCTCCAGTGAAGATAGAGAGATGGGCTCAAAGTGGTCAAACACAGCTACACCGAGATGGGATGGATGGGTCAGATATCACTGCAAGCCAGGAAATGATTGACCAAGTTGCATCAGCTAAAAATGGCATAACCAGACAAATAGTTGCATCAGGTCAGTTTCTGATCCTTACTGGGTCAGTGTTGAGGTCCAGGTCACTTTCTGGGGTTCTGCTGGTGGATCAGACCAGGATACACCACAAAGGGGACTCACTGAGAACTGCCCAAAGGTAGCTGAGTGTGCTGGCTCCATCCTCCAGCGCTAGTGTCAACAGCATTCTCCATAGATCTGGAAAGGCAGTGGGCTTGATCCTTCCACAGGCTGGTTGCAGTCCGCTTCCAAAAAAAAATAAAATAAAAATCCTGATTCCATTGTAGACAATTTGGGTAATGGCAAAAAGTTCAATTTTTGCATTGTATGCACTGTCAAAAACACTTGAATTTTCAATTCCAGTTTAGACGTTCCATTTCCTGTTACAAGATCAGAATATATTCAACCTTAAATTTATACAGGCTAGCCTCGTTGAGCCATGGGGACTACAAGACGGACCTGTCTCACTCACACCCAGGGTCAATTTTTTTTTAACTTTATCAGCCTAACATGCACGTTTTTGGACTGTGGGAGGAAACTGGAGCACCCGGAGAAAACCCACACATGCACGGAGAGAGCATGCAAACTCCACCCAGAAAGGCCCCCGGACCAGGATTTGAACCGGGGACCTTATCACTGAGAGGCAGCAGCTTTACCAGTTGTGCCACCGTATATATGTTTTTTATGCATTTTTCAAGGAAAATATAACCACATATTAACTTTGATGCAAAAACTGGTGAAATTTAGTTTTATTCAGCTCATGAAACAGTATAAAGGATACAGCCAGCAGTTTAATATTCTAGAGGCATTTTTTTTAATGATTATTGAATTACACAGAACACCCAAATCACATTTGCCCCCCTGCAGAATAAATACAAGTTTCCATGAAGATTTGTCCATGAGCACATCAAGGCACGTGGACAACGAGGATCCCTCCAATGGAAAAGTTTGTTTTAGCTCAGCTTTCTGTCCACACTTCCACCTGTCTTGACAGGACCATCAACCTGAATGGCCGTTAAGGAGAAAAGCGGGCTAAAGCCGAAAACGGCGTTTGAAGGAGGTGGTAGTGTTTTCGGACCCAGTGGGGGACTTTGTTAATGACGCTGCGGGAGACCCCGTTGTTGAAGCTACAGGAGACCCCGTTGTTGAAGCTGCAGGAGACCCCGTTGTTGAAGCTGCAGGAGACCCCGTTGTTGAAGCTGCAGGAGACCCCGTTGTTGAAGCTGCAGGAGACCCCGTTGTTGAAGCTGCAGGAGACCCCGTTGTTGAAGCTGCAGGAGACCCCGTTTCTGCATCCATCTAAAATAAAGATTAAAAATGCAATTCTTTCAAGTAAGATGGATTAATAAAACATGGTAAATGAGCCAAACCATTTTCTTATTTTCAAATTAAAGGAAATAAGGTTTTAGATTATGCGAGTTTACATCCATTCAACATTACATAAAACTTACACCCATAAGACAACACCAGATCCACATTAGAAGTATTTGTATTCAAAAGAAAAGTTTTCAAACAAAAACAAACCTGAGAGGCGAGACAGAGAAGCAGCAGGAAAGCGACACAGAGATTGTTCATCTTTCTGTTTGACGAGGACAACAGTCTTCTACCAAAGTTTCTGCTGACAGCTGAAGCAAACGCTGCAGAAGATGTAGCTGCTGTGGATTTTATACTCACTGTGACCTCATCAACACACCTGCTGCTCATCTGAGCTGTTCAGGGACCATCTGAAAACATACAGCAATATTTGCAAGATGATTTATTAGTGAGAAAATAAAACTTAAAAGGAATATTAGGAACAGAGTTACAAGGAGAAAATCAGTATAATAAATAAACTGATGTTTATTTTTACATAACACAAAAGTAAAACACAGAATTTAGTAGGAGAAGGTTGAGAGGTTACACACTCATGTAGCCTACAGTAGGTGAAGGTATGCACCTTTAAGCTCTTTGTAATCCACCATTAAAAGGAACAAGAAGAAGATGAAGGGACAAAAAGAAAAAACATTTAGGAAAATCTATAGCTCAAGTAACATTAGTGATGAGGGAAGGAAAGATCGGGAAGCAACAAAACTAAAAAACAAGTAATTACTAAAGAATAATGAAGATACAAATAACTTGTTGAATGAAACATTTACCAAAGCAGAACTGAACTGTGCACTCAGGAAAACACAGAACACAGCACCTGGTAAAGATCAGATTTTGTACACGGTGATAGAACAACTCAATGGAACATCTAAAGACGTAATATTAGAGTTAGACAGTAACCGTGTTTCCATCCATTTTAATTGCGAAATTTGAGCTACCTCGCAAATATGTAAATACAAATTAATGCAGATCAGAAGTGTTTCCATCTACTGGCTTGAAGCGCTTCTTCCAAGCCGCGCACAGCGTCATTACGTCAGACGTCAGCGTCATTACGTCAGACGTCAGCGTCATTACGTCAGACGTCAGCACTGCGCATGTCTACAGTAAACAGGAAGTAGCGGTTGAAAACAGAACCCGGCCACACATCTCATCAAAATGGAGAGAATATTTCAGGTACGTGTTGCTATCGGGCGAGTTGTATTTATTCTGTCATGCCAACTAGTTTTAGCGATGTTACATGTTGTCCGGAGCGGAAACAGCTGAACGTCACGTGACGTGAATGTTCGCTACGTCAGAAATGAGTCGGAAAATGTGTTTCCATCTGTCGTTTAGCGCATCTCAAATCCCAAAAACCACCTCAAGCGAGCGTATAAACTTTTTAGCGCATTTCAGGAAGTAACCTCGCATTTTGCCGTTTCCATTAAGCTTTTCTGCTGCGAGATTTCAAAATGCGCACCTAGAAACCTTGATGGAAACACGGCTAATAAAGTCTTGGAGGAGGGGGAGCTGTCACTGACCTGGAAGGAACATTGTACCAAAACCAGGAAAAGACAACATAATACCAGAAAATTATAGACCCGCATTAACTTCAAATATATTTCAAATAATGGAAAAAATGATTAACAATATACTAAAATGTTGTATAAATATTAAAGAGTATGTAAATATCAATGTGATTTTGGAAAAGGGAGGAATACTAAAGACTCAGCATTGTGTTTAAAGCATAAAACCAGGATAACACAAGACAACAAAGAAAGTGTAGTTGATGAATTCTGATATGCAGAAGGTGTATAGCAGGCTGTGGGTTGAAGGATTACTAATTATATCACATGGGTATTACTGGAAAAACGTTTAACTGGATGCAAAACCTTTAATCAAATAGAACTATACAAGTTAGAATTGGTCAAGAATTATCAAGAAAATATGAAGTAGAAAACACATTAATTAAGGAAGCCTTGTAAGTCTGTTATTTTCTGTAATGATAAATGATATAATTACAGACATTGGAAACAAAATTGAATGGAACAAAACTATATACCAGTTACATCCAACCAAAATACAAATTGCAAAGAAAAACAGTAGTAAGATTTGAGACATGAAATACACTAAACTAAGTATACACTAAGCACTACTAGTACAAAACAAAGCTCCAAACAGCAGCATGAACATGAGTCTGTGTGAGCAGATGTAGGATGCGAGCAAGGTTACCCATCACAACCTTAATTGATTATTCAAGACTAGTTCAAGTTCAAGAATAGTAATTGTTTATTTATTCACAGATTCTCTTCTTTTTGGATTAAAAACATCTTGTGTGACCAAATGAGATATATGAGTGACATGAGAGGTTATTATATTTGACCCTTCAGGGAAATGAGGTCATTTATTTAACAGATCATTAAAATAACATAACATGTACACTTGATTGGTTCTAATCAGCTTCCTATAAAATAGGCATCAACAGATGGAAATTATGCGTCTGTAATTTCTACTTGCCTATGAGTACTTAAGGGACAACAGAATCAAGTCATGAGATCTTAATTAACTTATATCTGAAGGCACTTTAACATAAAATTACTGGCAAAGATAAGAAAATAGGAGGAAAGAGGGAAGTTGTCTGAGTGGGTGAGTTCAACCAGGAATGACAGCTCTTCCAGCAACGCCAGCTAAACGCAGGTACGCGCTGGTAAATAACAACTCGTTACCTTGAAGACGGTTAGTCTCTGTTTCGGTAAGGAGAGGGCAGCCCAGTCTTAGACGGAAAAGGTTATTTCGGTCCAGTTACGTCCGAGCCAGTCAGTGTGTTTACCTTTCCAGGATCAGAGTCCGCTTTGATCGACCAGAAGTAACGTCAGTTCCGTTTAGATTTCAAAATAAAATATTCCTCAGAAGGAATTTTATTAAAAAGTTTGGAGCTTTAAGCTCAGTCGGATGTACAGAGACGTGCTGTAGATCCCAGCTGAGAATGAGGCCTTTGGCTCATGGCCACCGTCCAACAGCTCAGAGGCTGAGCGTGTACTCAGTCCAAGAAGATCACGACTCACTCAACTGTCTTGAGTTCAAGGGAGTAATGGTGTGGTCACACCGAGCAGCGTTTTTACCTCCGAAAACGCTCCTCACGCACGGAAGTGGACGCGCTACCCAGTGTTGTCCAAACTGTAGTGTTGCGGCGGCTTCGTTGCTGTGGCGACGGGGTGTGGGAGGAGCTTACCGGTATACAGAGTGCACTCCGCCAGGCGAGGAGCCTTTTATTTCCGTCTCTGTCGAGCAGACTTGACTGGTCGTGAAGGAATTGTCGCGAACACACAGCTACAATGAGTTTCTCTTCCATAGTCCACGAGCTCGCGAGTCTTTTCTTTTTTTTTCCGACAAACAATACGTCACATAGTGCGCGCGCACCCTCGTTTCCGCGTCACATAGGGACTCTCCCACTGCCCCCTCTCTTCTGCCCCCCGACTCTCCCTGATTGGTTGACACACCAACCAATCAGGTGGAGTTGAGCGGCGTTTGAAAGTTTGAACCGCGAAATCTTCAACATGTTGAATGCTCGGTTTGGAGGTGGAAGCCGGTTCACGTGCACGAAAAAACGCTACTCAGCACGCTCAACACGCACGCGACCTGACGCCAGACGCCAGGAGGTGCCTGGAAGTGCGTCCACCATTGACTTTACATGGAGGCTGGAAGCTTTGGAGGTAAAAACGCTGCTCTGTGTGAGCACACCATAAGCTTTTGAAGAAAGCCTGACTTCCGGTACACACTCCTTCCCTATTGGTCAGTGGAAGTAGGAGGAGGAAATGGAAGGAGGAGGAGAAAAGTGTTAGAAGGCAGAATTAGAAAGCAGATGCCAGTTTTATGATTTAAACTGATTAAGAGTGTGTACTGTCTTAACACTTTTAAACAAATACTGAAAAGATCATGTTGACCTGTCCTTGGATTAAACAGACTTCTTTGATTTTCAAAATATTGAAAATAATGATTAAAAGGTTATTCTTGATTTGAATTAGGACCAAAATAAAGTCTCTTGGTGAGATGATTTGTGTCCTGGATTCAATTTAATGGTATAACAGTGTTCTGTCCTTCACTGAAGGCTTTCAGAGAAAGAGGTGTATCACTTCACAGATGAGGATGAATGAACACAGCAACGTGAAATAAATCAGCAACATGAAATCAGCATTATGGATGGTCAGCAGCACATCAAGTGTCATTAATTTTTTTTTCCACAGTAATTTTCAGTGATAATCCTGACCAGAGATTCATGAGTAACAGCCTCAGGGTAAAAGCTTGTAGCAATAATTTCTATACCACATACAAATTACTATCTGAATGAAGAGACCAAAGTTTAAGTTTATTACAAAAATAAAGCTTAAAAAAAAAAAAAAGTCAAGGCTTAATTCTCTTATCTAAGGCAAAATTGACTTAGCAAGAATCTGGGGCCTCATGTATGAACCGTGCGCACGCACAAAAACATTGCGCACGTCACTTTCCACGCAAAGTGGCGTATGTATCAAATCTGATATGAACGGGAATATCTGCGCATCCACGTACAAATCCACGGCTGCTCCCCTGCTTGCGTACGCACGTTTCTGTGGTTATATTTCCTTTGGCGACACTTACAGGTTATTCAGAGAAACTGTGTCCATGATATGAAAATAATCATAAATCCCACCAAACACACATGATTAACAATTATTACATCCACATGGACGCAATTAGATGAGTGGATATAAAAGCATGCGCCAAATAGTGGCAACGATATTGACAACAATGAGATGTGATTTCTTTAAATAAGAAGTTAACCAAGCTGTACCAACACGCCTACGTTTAGGTCAGTGTGTAGCGCGGTTGCCTTTAGTTCCAAAGGTCATGAGTTCGAATCTCGCATGGTACAACGTTTCTCTTTTTTTTTTTCGTTCCAGATTTAAATACACATGAAAACTATTTACAAAACAAGAAATCGTCTGCTTCCTTTCATTTCATGTATTGTTCTATTTCTTGTTGTTTTATTAAATAGTTTTCCTGTGTTCTTTAAATCTGGAATGAAAAAAAAAAACGTTGTACCAAGGGGGAGTCGATCTCACGACCTTTGGGACGAAGGGCGGGCGCGCTCACCACTAACCTATACAGGCATGTTAGAGCAGATGGGTCAACTTCTTGTTTAAAAGTGGATGGTATGTTTTGCGCTAGGCGTGCCGAATAAAACCTTTTTCCGTGCTTCTCTGCCTCACTCAGAAGTGATTCCTGTTCACAGTCCGTGAAGTTCCTCTTTTTTCCACGTTCCGACATGATTTGCAATGGAGCAGAGACGACATTCCTGTCGTGCATGGCATATTTGAATGACTTTGCATATTCATACGGAGGCGTGTCAAAGGCGGAGTCGGCCACTCTCTCATGTGCGCTCAGTTCCACGTTCATCGTGATGTACAAAAGGAATGTGCGTGGATTCAGGTGTACGCAGGGTTTGATAAATCTGGATTTTTTTGTGCGTAGACACTTTTCTGGATTTGTCCGTACGTCACTTTTCAGTAAGAAATCCACGCAAGTCTTTGTACATGAGGCCCCTGGTTTCTAATCTGGTTTCTATACAAGCATGAATTTATACAATGTTAGAATAGTTTACTTTGGATTCTATTTGAAAAGTTATTGATCAGATTACTGCAAACCAGGAAATGATTTACCAAGTTGCATCAGCTAAAAATGGCATAACCAGACCAAGAGTTGCATCATGTCAGTTTCAGCTCCTTACTGGGTCAGTGTTGAGAACCAGGGGCCTCATGTATCAAAAACCTGCGTGGATTTCCTACTGAAAAGTGACGTACGGTGAAATCCAGAAAAGTGTCTACGCACAAAAAGATCCAGATTTATCAAACTGTGCGTACACCTGAATCCACGCACATTCCTTTTGTACATCACAATTGACGTGGAACTGAGCGCACGTGAGACACCTCCCCTGACACGCCTACATTTACATATGTTAAACAGATGCAAATTACTTCCTGCATGTGTGAAGGACATGTTTGTTTGATCCCTGCGCGATCAGAAATGATTTCTAGATTCGGGAAAATAATGAATTCAATATAATATGAGTGAGGACAAACATCCTAAGTAAGAATAGTAATAAAATGTGTTCATCATGCAAAGAACGAGTGATTGTCGGTATTTGTGTGCGCGCGCACCCTGCTGTGGTGCGCGAACCGGCTCATTCATTCATTCTGTGTGGAAATATTAACTTTGCGCACGAGTTTATTACCATTATTACTGTAAACACAGAGGAACTTACTTGGATGTTTGCTAGAACATAGATCTTTGTTTATGTAGATGATGTGAAGAAACGAGTCTGTGCGTCTTGGTGGAGACTTTTCATGACATGATGTTGGAGTCTCCAGACGCAGCGCGCGCCCCGCAGCCCTGTGCGCAGTCTGTCTGTGAAGCTTTTGCTCTCCTACAAGTTATATAAGGTGTACTTTCACGTGTCATTTTGGAGAAATCTACAATAAACGCAGATAATGAAACACCTCCAGCTGCCGTGTCGACACCGGTGAGGGTGCGCGCGCGCTCCAAGCGCGACCACTCAGCCTTTGGAATCATATGGATGAGACCATTCCATTGGACATGATCCGGCTTTGTGTGGACTGGACTGCACAGTCCCGATCGACCTGCAGCTCCCTCTGTGGAACAGTTTGACCGCTGCTTCTGTATGCACGCGTGATGCACGGCTCCCCAGAGCGCAGCAGTGCCAAACTGGAAAATTATTATTTCTGAAAACGGCTGATAAGCCATATCCTAGATCGGAAAACTATATCTGTTTCTAAATAAATGCTCTGCGTGTTACACTATTTATTATAACCTCCAGTAAGGCTGAATGAATCCGTTCCTGTTAAATTTATTTTTGGCACAACGTTGCGCGTCCTTTATTTCACTGCGTCATGTGGATGTAATACTTGTTAATCGTGTGTTTGGAGGGAATATTAATCATTTTCACATCTTGAACTGTTAATAATAATAATAATAATAATAATAATAATGAATTCAATTTATAACGCACTTTTCATTAATGGAAATCTCAAAGTGCTACAAGGTGCAACATATTTGAATGTCAATAAGACAAATAATAAAACAATTAAAATCAACAACAGTATCAACTCAGATCAAAAGTAGAATCATGAGGAGGAAGAGTATGCTCGGTTGAAAAGAAAGGTCTTCAAGCCGCTCTTAAAGTCAACCACAGACTGTGGGGCTTCAGTTTCTCTGAAACACCTGTAAGTGTCGCCAAAGGAACAAGAACCACAGAAACGTGCGTACGCCTGCTCGGGAGCTTGCGTGGATATGTACCTGGATGCGCATATATTCACGTTCAGTTCAGTTTTGATACATACGGGCTTTTGCGTGGAAAGTGACGTGCGCAATGTTTTTGTGCGCACGCACGGTTGATACATGAGGCCCCAGGTCCCTTTCTGGGGTTCTTCTGGTGGATCAGACCAGGATACACCACGAAGGGGACACACTGGAACTGCCCAAAGGTAGCTTAATGTGCTGGCTCCATCCTCCAGCGCTTGTGTTAACAGCATTCTCCATAGATCTTGAAGGATGGCAGTAGGCTTGATCCTTCCACATGTTGGCATCAGTCCACTTACAGAAAAAAAAAAGTCCTGATGTCATTCTAGGCTATTTGGGTAATAGCAAAAAGATCCATTTTTGCATTTCATGCCCTTTAAAATGTTCAAACTTTCAGTAACTTGAATTTTCACTTCCGGTTTGGAGGTTCATCTCCTGTTACGGTATCAGAATTTTTTTCTTCAACATATTTTTATGCATTTTGCAAGGAAAATAACCACAATTTAACTTTGATGCAAAAACTGGTTAAGTTTAGTTTTATTCAGCTCATGAAACAGTATAAAGGATACAGCCAGCAGTTTACTTTTCCAGAGGCATTTTTTTAAATGATTATCGAATTACACACAACACCCAAATCACATTTGCCACCCTGCAGAATAAATACAAGTTTCCATGAAGATTTGTCCATGAGCACATCAAGGCACGTGGACAACGAGGATCCCTCCAATGGAAAAGTTTGTTTGGGTTCTGTCCTCACTTCCACCCGTCTTGACAGGACCATCAGCCCAAATGGCCGTTAAGGAGAAATCCAGTCAATCTCGACGCGTGTGAAGGAGGTGGTAGTGTTTTTGGACCCTGCGGGCGACTTTGTTGCGCACCCTGTGGGCAACTTTATTGCTGAAGCTGCAGGAGACCCCATTGACCCCGTTTCTGCATCCATCTAAAATAAAATAAAAGATTGAAAATACAATTCTGGCAAATAAAAATGGATTAATGAAACATGGTAAATGAGACAACCTATTCTCTTATTTTCAAATTGGAGAAGGAAATAAGGTTTTAAATTATGTGACTTTACATCCATTCAACAACTTACACCCATAAGACAACACCAGATCCACATTAGAAGTAATTGTATTCAAAAAAAAGTTTTCAGACCCAAAACAAACCTGAGAGGCGAGACAGAGAAGCAGCAGGAAAGCTGCACAGAGATTCTTCTTCTTTCTGTGTGAAGAGGACTAAAGTCTTCCACCAAAGTTTCTGCTGACAGCTGAAGCAAACGCTGCAGATGTTGCTGTGGTGGCTTTTACACCCACTGTGACATCATCAACACACCTGCTGCTCATCTGAGCTGTTCAGGGACTGTCTAAAAACATACAGCACTATTTGCAAGATGATTTATTAGTGAGAAAATAAAACTTAAAAGGAAAATTATGAACAGAGGGGAACAAGGAGAAAATCAGTATAATAAATAAACTGATGTTTCTTTTTACATAACACAAAAGTAAACCACAGAATTTAATAGGAGAAGGTTGAGAGGTTCCACACTCATGTAGCCTACAGTAGGTGAAGGTATGCACCTTTAAGCTCTTTGTAATCCACCATTAAAAGGAACAAGAAGATGAAGATAAAAGAAGAGATTGGAGTGCTCTTGAAAACAGCTTCGGGAGCGTGACTCAGCAGAGGTGAGAGGCGTACTGCTTCAAAGTGTTTTTTTGGCATAATCTGGATTGTGAGTGGACCACGATGGCTAGTAGTAGTGGGGGGTTATCGGACGATGAGAATATGGATGTAGGATGGTCTATGGTAAAAAAAAAAAGGAAAGGAAAGGAAAAGTTAAAAAGGTACAGGCTACTGGTAAAACATCTTATGAGGTTGAGGACGACAGAGTTGAAATGAGAAAGAAAATGATGATGGAAGAATGTAAAATTATATTAAAGTTTAAGGATGGACAGTATATGGTTGGAATAAGTCCCTTCAGTTTGTCTAACGGATTGAAGAAAGCTGTTGGAGACGTAGAACTAGCTAAAGTGTTAAGAGTATTAATAAAAACGTTTTTTTTGTGGAGACTTTAATATAGACCTTGGTAATAAATCAGATTCAAATAACATCAATATGTTTATAAATTAGTTTAAATCTTTATCCATTGATATTAAAACCAACAAGAATTACAACTCATAGTGCCACAATAATTGGTAACATTTTCACAAACATTACAAATGGTGATGTAATAGGTGGTATTTTAACAACTAATCTGAGTGATCATGTACCAATTTTTACTATCCATAAAATTGAACAAAACATCATAAAAGAAATTACAATCAAGAAGAAAATAATAAACACATCAGAAAAAACTATGGATAAATTAAAAGATGATCTTCTGAAACAAAACTGGAAGTCAAAGTCAAAGTCAACTTTATTGTCAGATCTGCAATATGTACTGTACAGGACATACACAGGACCGAAATTGCGTTTCTCTCAGTCCCTCGGTGCAACAGTAAACATCTAAACATTGAAACACTGAAACATATAATAATAGACATAAGCATAAAATAGTAAAACTAACACTGTCCTGAGTTTTTTTGCATAGTGGTATAAGAGTATGAAAATTTACACCAACTCTAAAACTAAAACATTAAACATTTAATGAACATAAAATTTACACCAACTCTAAAACTAAAACATTAAACATTTAATGAACATAATACTGTCCTGAGTTTTTTTGCATACTAGTATAAAAAAAGAGTATAAAAAGTATAACTAAAATAAACTAAAGGTTTCTAGCATTGACATTTGCAAAGTGGCAAAGCAGCGTATGAGTTAATGTACACAGTATATGTATGAGGTAGTAGTTGATGTCGTTATAGAGGCAAAAAGTGGCATATGCAGTAAGGCACATTGGGCATCCCTAAATAAGACCGTTCAGAGCACACTGTATATGTATCAGCAGTGGTGTAGATATTAGAGTAGTGAAAATGTAAACAGTAGTAATTACATGTGAAGGATGTGTATGTTGATGATGTGAACAGATCATATGATGAATTCATGAAGATTTTGGAATCTCTGTATGAACATATTGTGTGCAAAGAAATTATAACAAAAGAAATATTATCGACCAACCTTGGATGACAAAAGGATTAAAAAATGCTTGTTAAAAAACTATATTCATGTTTCCTGAAAATGAGAACACAACATGCTGAAGAAAAATATAAAAGGTACAAAAATAAATTAGTTGGGATTATAAGAAAACAAAAGAAAGTATATTATAGTGATTTATTAAATAAAAGTACAGTAATTGTGATATGAAATCAACATGGAGAGTAATAAATGATGTTCTAAAAAGCCATAAAGCAAAAATGGGTACGGTACTTCAAAATGTTACATGAAAGATGACAAAGAAATTCATGATGAGAATGAAATTGTAAATTAATTTAATCAATATTTAGTAAGCATTGGATCAAGCCTTGCAGCCAAAATACCAAAAGTAAATAACAATGTGTGTCGTTCTATTGAAAATTGTGCCAACAGTATTTTTCTTAATGGAACTGATAAAAATGAAATTATGAAAATGGTAAAAAAAATCTCTCAGATAAGAGATCCAAAGACTGGATGGACATGGATATGATGTTTGTAAAGGACATAATGAGTTGTGTTATTGAACGGTTTACATATATGTAATAATATAGGCACTTAGTCAGTTTACTGATTTACCTATACTTTGATGTAAATTTGAGCAGACTTTATCTGACACAAAATTATCATCCATAATTCACGGGTTCTCACTTTTTAAGATCATTAATAATTCTGTGACTCAGTGATGAGATGTAAATAACAAAATCATAAAATTTCATCACAACATATTTTACATGATTGATTGATCAGGTTTCCTATAATTATCTTTTCAGCAGATTTAAACATAGAAACAACAGACAAGTAATAGTTGGCATATTTACTTATTCTGCTGGCACAAACTTAATGTTTAGTTACTGGCAAAAATATATAGTTTAGGATAAGTTTCAACATGAGAAGGAGGAAAGGTGGAGGATGGAAGAAAATGAGTCAGAGGGTTATTCTGAGAGGATGTGCTGTAAACCAGAGACCACATACTTTCTGGCAGACGCTCGCTAGCCGCCGGTCCACTTGGCAAAACATCTAATGACTTGTTACCTTCAAAGATGATCAATCTTCTCGGGTCCAGTTGTCGTGTTCACCGTTTCAGTGTCTCCTGACGTCCGCGTTAATCAGTCCAGAAAAGCGGGTTTCCTGGTTGGTTTTTCAGAATAAAAGTGTTCCTTGAGAGGAACATTAATTCACAGTTTGAAACTGTGACACTCGATTCGGGTTCCACAGCAGCTTGCTGTTAAACCTTGCTGGGAAACGCGGACCTTTTGACTCATGGTCGGACGTTACCAGCTTCAAAAAGCAAGTTTACATCTCAACTTCCTCACCAGACTCTTGGAGAGCAGGAGGTGCAACCTTAAAAAGGGAGGGTGAGCAACGGTACGTTCAGTTACTCACATTGGTTTGTTTGACCAGTGAGAGAGAGACGAACGCATGAAAGTCTGAAGGACAGGCAGGAAGATAGTTTTGAGAACAGAGGGAATTGTTTATAGAAATGACAGGAGACAGGATGACAACTTTTGTCTACGACTTTTCACTCTGTCCCTAAACATTTCAAACAAATACTAACTGATTATTCTGACTTGTTCTTCAACTTTAACCTGTCAACTTCAACCTGTCAGAGACTTCAAGGGACTCCCTACTGTTAAGGTGTGATCTGTCAATTTACATGTATGTGTTATTGACTTGTAAGCCTGTATAAAACTTCTCGTTCTCACAGCTTCCATTCAGAATTGAAAAAGACTTCTGGACAGAAGTCGAAACGTTTTCTGTTACAAATAAAGTCCAGTTGATCCTGAATTGAACGCCTTTTTGATTTATCATGTCCTGGATGACTGAGAATCTTCACCAGCATCTTCAACTTTAGACATAGTTCTTCTGAATAGAGCATACAGTTGGATTCATTATATGAATAATATTAATAATAATGAATTCAATTTATAACGCACTTTTCATTAATGAAAGTTATCAACGCCTTAACAGCATAAACCATGATCAATACAGTATATTGAAATTATTCTGTTGATTAATTCTGAATTAACACAAATTAAAGAAAGTCTCTTCTGATTTGTGTCTCTTGATTCAACTAAACTGGAATAAAACCGTGATTTTGTCCTTCACTGTAGGTTTTCAGAGAAAATGAGATTCACTTGAGAGCTTCAGTGAAAAGGTGAATTCAGGTGTTTTCACCGACAGTTTCAGAGACCAGGGTGTTCCCCTACATATGTAATTTATCATTCTCAACAGGAATATTTCCAGATAATATGAAAGTGGCTAAAGTAATTCCACTTTTTAAAAACGGGAATGAATGTCTTTTCAATAATTATAGACCAATATCTTTGTTACCACAATTCTCAAAAGTTTTAGAAAAACTATTTGTGACCAGATTGGATAAATTTATTGATAAACATAATATTCTAAGTAGCAGTCAATGTGGATTTAGAACAAATAACTCTACATCAATGGCACGTATGGAATTAATAGACCAAATAATACTGCTATTGATCATAAACAACATTGTGTTAGTATTTTTGTTGATCTAAAAAAGGCTTTTGATACTATTGACCACAATTTTCTACTAGAAAAACTAAATAAATATGTTATTAGAGGACCAGCACTGCAGTGATAATCAAGCTATTTGAAAGATAGAAAACGGTTTGTACAAATAAATGATGAAAATTTTGAATTCTGTAATATCACTTGTGGAGTCCCATAGGGCTCTGTACTTGGACCAAAGTTAATTATTTTGTATGTGAATGACTTGGTAAATGTGTCGGGTCTCCTAAATTGTGTTCTTTTTGCAGATGATGCCACTTTTTTCTGTTCAGGTAAAGATATAAGGCAGTTGATAAAGACAGAATTTATTAAAATATAAAATTGGTTTAAACTTAACAAATTATTAGTAAATTTAGATAAAACCAATTACATGATATTCAGTAACAAAAAGGAAAATGTGGATTATCCACTGAAAATTTATGGTGTTGAGATTAATAAAGTAAATGAGATGAAGACAAGAAGACTAAAAAGAAACTGTCCAGATGAACTGATTGAGAATGAGCGGATAAATGAGATGAAATTTTTGGGAGTTAACATTGATGATAAACATGGAAAAATCATGTAAATTCAATAAAAACAAAAATAGCTAAATCCATAGCTCTGTACAAAGTCAAGGACTTATTGAATGGTGAAGCTTTGCATGTGTTGTATAGCGCAATCATTGTTCCACATTTGATCTATTGTATTGATGTTTGGGGAAAAGCGTGTAAAACACTCAAAGCCTATTTTTATTTTACAGAAGAAAGCTGTTAGAATTATTACCGGAAAACATTTGTCACCCATCAGACCCATTGTTTTATCAACTGAAGTTATTGAAGTTCCGTGAGTTGGTAGATTATAGTATTTTAACAGTTATGTATAAGGCTCATAACAATTTATTACCTTTAAATATTCAAAGTAATATTGTTAAAAGACAAAGTTGTTACAATCTTAAGGGACAGAAATATATTCCAAACCAAAATTCAGAACCAGTTTGAAGGGACGGTCTACCATAATCCAGGGAACTGGATTGTGGAATGTTCTGGAAAGTAATGTTAAGAATGCAAAATCAATGTATACATTCAAAAAAAAGATTACGGTCAAATTGCTTGAAAATTATATACGATAGTGTACAATGTTGAAAGGTTAAAATGTTATGTACAGTATTAGTATTTGAATAATCTACAATGTTTCATTTTGTTAAAGACCGTGTAAAGTAAAATTAAATGTGTGTTTTGAGTTTGTCACACGGCATAAATATGTGTTATTAATCACCCATATAAATTTGACTGATTAAAAACATTGTTTACCTTATAAAATTAAGTCTCAAAAATAATGAAAAAACATAATTGTGCCCTGGTCTGAAACGCTGGGGGCGTGTCAGCGCGTGGGCGTGGTTTCAGCGCAGTACTGCGCCCGTGTCCTGCACCCTGAAGATGTTCGCGAAGGCTGAGCCNTCAAAAATAATGAAAAAACATAATTGTGCCCTGGTCTGAAACGCTGGGGGCGTGTCAGCGCGTGGGCGTGGTTTCAGCGCAGTACTGCGCCCGTGTCCTGGCTCCTGAGCTGAGCTGTGTGTGGAGAGGCAGACAGGTGCAGCAGAGATCCAGTAAACCTGCTCTGTTTTTATCTGAGTTCTGGCTGTAACAGCAGCTCCTTTTTCCAAGAGTTACGCTGTTTTTAGTGCACTAACAACTCTGGTTTTGTTTTTAAAGTTGAGGACACAACTATAATTCATAACTCCGCTGTTGTGTTTAATAATAAGCGCTATTTTAGAAGATGAGCGGACTCGCTGCACCCGGTCCGACCCGGTCACATCGCATGCGGGGTCTGTGTTGGTGATTAAAATAAAGAGTAATCACGTTGATAACTAAGTATGCAATGGACCTGTCGCATTTTCTTAGCAAAAAAGGAGCTTGTGAACTTGTAGGGCACAGGCTTAGCAATAAAAAAAAGAAGAAAAAAGAAAGAAAGAAAGAAAAGAAACACCTATTACAGAGACTCGGTATAAAACCACGCGGTATAAAAACACGTTATGATTTGTACATTTATTACATTCGGTAGTTACTGTGCACTAAATGGTCAACACTTAGATTATTTAAAATAATAAGCACAAACGGTAACTTACTAAGTTTGTGCGCGACATTATCCCGCCGTCAGGTGCAGGAAAGGCGGCGGCGGTGTCCGGAGGCTGAGAGTCCTGGAGGGAGACGGTCGGTAGAGCCTCACGAACCAGGACCAAACGACTGTCCATAAATCCCAACTGTGTCTCCAGGTAATTTGTGAAACTATCTGGAGTGAAATGGGAACTGCAAAGGCGAGTGCTGGAAGTGATCCTGATGTCTTCATGGCCTCTCGTTACAAAATCGATCCAGATTTTCAGGCGGTCATCTCTCGGAAACTTAAATAAAGTCACCAAGCGGGTGCCCTGACCATTGCGACATCCAGGGAAGATGCAGGAACGAGGCATAATTGATGAGCTAGCTAACAACAAAATATCTATGCTATTGTAATCTGATGCTATTTGCGATTCGCGAGTGAACGGCTCCACCGAGGCGAAAAACTAATTTAAACGGCTGGAGCTGCAGGGGGTGGGGCTATACTTAAGACCGTGTGACGAAACGCGGTCACTAGGGTTGGGCATCGAGAATCGAGAATCGTTCGGAACCGGGACTAACTGTCCGGTTTTCCCGGAATCGTTCGAAATATTAATTTGCAATTCCTATGTTTGATGCTAGTTAGCCAACCGGAAGTAGCCGCTGCCGAAACCCAACGAAGAAGAATCCACCGGAAGTGTGCATCCGAGATCGAAAGCTTACTAATTAATAAAATGAGCAGTCAGGTCAGTGCAGCACTTGCAATAATTTTCTATCATGCAAAGGAGGGTTGAGAAGTAAAATAGTGTCCCGTCTTTGACGCGCTCCACCGGATTATTTTCGCTTCGTATCCGACCGGAAGTACAGAGTGGTCCGTCTGCAAAACGCTCCGCCGAACTTTTCGCTAATCGCTACCTCTTCGGCTCCATCAGGTAAATAAATAAACTATAAACTACATCTCATACCAACATTAAGGCAGCTAACAAGTTATACTCCGCTTAAAGCGGTAAGTCAGCTCAAATACAAACACGATGCTAACGTTAGCTCGTATTTTTTCTTAGACAAACGACCTGAAATGGCTTCACAGTGTTCACCAGTGACTGTCCAAGGTAAAAACGTCAGTGTAACTGAATGAAGAGTGCCACAGAACTGTTACAGCATATGTTGTGAAAAGGTTGCATCCCTTTTCAGATGTGAATTCAACCATGGATTGCACATTGCACTCAAATCCAACACTTATTAACATTCTTAATCCATTTAAAGTTCTCTGTGTCTTTTAAAATGTCTTAATGTCTCTAGTTTTCAGTATTATATAATTTCTGTTTATGTTCTCTTTCATTCCATTATGAGTGAATGTCACAGTTTGAAGAATTATTGAATAGGTTAGTTAGGCAATAACAACAGAGCTAATAATTGTACACATTCTCAGTCTTAAAAATGATTTAATAATCTCTTTTTACTGATAATACTGATAAACCTGTTGTTTGTTTAGGAACTTCCTGCAGTCTGTCCAGAAAGTCTCCACTGGAGGAGCGTTTTGCTGAGGAAGAGGCACAACATAATGTCACAGCTCCATGTCCATGAAGAAACAAATGGAGAGAGGGCTGCAGATACCAGGACATCCCACCAGCTGTTCTGTCTGAGGATCCTGCTGCTGGTGGAACCAGGTTAGCCCATCAGTGGGAGCTCAGTAACATGACTGCAGCATCAGACACTGGACAATATTATATGTATAATAATAATAATATATGTTGGTGAGTCCTCCATGTTGGCTCTAATCTGCCCTGTGAGAAATTCATAGTAAATGTAACAAAAAGGAAAAAGTTCATAGCATTAAATTCAAACAGAAGTTCAAATTATTTCATCCTGAAATAACTCTGGCTAACTACTGTAGCTTTTTTATAACATGGAGTTAAACTCAAAGTAGTCTCCTCAGATAAATAGTGTTACCATTATTTTTATATTAAAGTTTCTGTTAACTTATTATTTTTATATTTGATTGTTTCTGTTCAGTGCCCTGAGACAACTTCTGTTGTGACTTGGAGCTATACAGTATAAATAAACTGAACTGAATTGAATTGACATGTCTTTTTTTAACCCCGCCTACAAAAAGAATCGGAACCGAGAATCGAAATCGAAACGAAGAATCGGAACCGGAATCGCTCAAATTCAAACGATGCCCAACCCTAGCGGTCACATTTAAAACACGCCTAAAAAAAATCCTGAAACAGACATCTTTATACACAGTTTGAGCTATAACTCCAAAATTAATTGAGCTACAATTGAGACTTTACTCATTTACAAGATTACAATTATGACATTTGTTTATTGAAGAAAATATTGAAATTCACTTTACACGGTCTTTAAGTTACTTGTAAATAATCATTTGTTAAATTGTGTGAAGAGTGGGGGCAGAAATAAGATTCCTTCTTTCAGCTCCTTTTCATTTTAGTTTGCATTTTATTTTAAATTAGTGCGTTACGTTTTTGTATTGTTCTTTTATCCTTTTAAAATAAAAATTTTGCCAAGTAATCAGCTTTACGTAGATTGAAAATTTGGTGGATCTGAAACAGCCACTTTTCAGAAAATTCATGAAATCTCTTTAAGTATTTTAAACTCCCAAAGTGGGCACAACGTAAGAGTTTCCATTAGCCTTTAGCAATGTGTGCTTATGTCATTAGTACCCGTTCAGTGATCTCAGTTGTAGTTTTAGACCAAAGTCCATGCTCAATAATCCAGGTATTCAAGTCAATTAATTTAGTCAACTGGAGGACAGTTTATGGTGAAACATTTCACCTTTGTCCCAAAGGCTTCAGTCAATAGAACTTTTCCCCAACAGATTACTCCAAAGTTGAACAAAACCCAGTTATGGTGCCAAGATGTCTCTTTGGCATGCCCACCAGTTTGACATGATTCTCGACTAGGGAGGGGGCCGGAGAGTGCCAAAGAGACCATCTTAGCACCAACTGGTTTGTTCCACTTGGAGTAAGAATCAGTTTTGTGTGCTTCCTCGACTGTTGAAGCCTTCTGGATGGAAGGTGAAATGTTTTGGGAACAAAAAACAAAAGCACAACACTGTCCAGACTGAAAATTGTTACCTTCCAATTTAGACAAGATTTGCTGCAAAACTGGTGACGTTTTAGTTTTATTCAGCTCATGAAACAGAATGAGAAGGATACAGCCATCAGTTTACTTTCTCCTACAGATTAAATACAAGTTTACATGATGATTTGTCCATGAGCACATTGAGGATTCAAGGTGTGTGGACACAGGGGATCCGTCCAATGGAAAAATGTTTTAGCTCAACTTTATGTCCTCACTCCCACCCGTCTTGACCGGACCATCATCCTGAATGGCCATGAAGGAGAAAAGCAGCTAAAGCCAGAGGGAGCATCAGCAGGGTGAAGGAGGTACCACTGTGTGGGAAGGAGGTGGCAGAGTTGGACATTCCAGGGGACAATGTTGTGGACCCTGCAGGAGATTTTGTTGTGGACCCCCCTGCAGAGGACCCTGTTGTGGAAGCTGCAGGGGACCCGGTTGTTGATGACCCTTGGGGAGACCCAGTTGACCCAGTTTCTGCATTCATCTAAAAATAAAATAAAGGTTATTAAAATTACACCTCCTGCAGATGGATGAATCAAATATGGTAAATGAGCCAGCCCCATAATTGGAGAAGGAAATAACGTTTGTAAGTCTGAATTCATCCATTTCACATTACATAAAACATACCCCCATAAGACAACACCAGATCCCCATTAGAAGTATTTGTATTTAACAGAAAGTTTTCAAACCCAAACAAACCTGAGAGGCGAGACAGAGAAGCAGCAGGAAAGCGACACACAGATTGTTCATCTTTCTGTTTGACGAGGAC
>JBBPBX010001396.1:51167-66239 GCA_038048925.1 Garcialebias charrua
ATAAGGAATAGAGGGGGACAAGGAGGAAATCAGTATCATAAATAAATATTTTTATATTTACATAACACAAAACTAAATTAAAGAATTTAGTAAGTGAAGGTATGCACCTTTAATCCACCAAAGTAAAGTCAGGTCCTCTGGGCATTTTTGTTGTTGTTGTTGTTGTTGTTGTTGTTGTTGTTGTAACATTGCATCTTTCATCCTTTATCAGTCGAAGAAGCTGCAACAAACTCAGTCTTATAAATAGCACCTTCACTTATTGGGTCAACTAGTTTTATGGTGCTCAGATGGTTTCTGGAGTCTGCCCTGTCCCCCACCAACTGGTTTGCAGAAGTCATGGCCAAAGTGGTTCAAAATATCCTGATTCATGCTTATTAATCCTGTTAGAACAATTCAACAAAAATTAGTCAGATCCTCTAGTTTTTTTGTTTTGTTTGTTTGCAGCTCCTCGGACTGATGAAGTCTTTGGATGAAAGACCAAACATTTCAACATAAAGAAACCATCCAGAGGGTTCAGATTGTTCCAAAGTTTAGGGTCAACTACGGAAAAACCTGGCTCTCCTCTGAGCTTCAACCTTTTTTTTTTTTTTGGGGTACAACCAAAAGCAGCTGATCAGATGATTTCAGCGCTCGAGAAGGAATATATGGTTGAATTCGGTCAGACATATAAGAGAAGTGCAAGGCCCAGGCTTCCCTTGCAAAAGAGATCTGTGATCTCAATGGAATTTGCCTGGTTAAATAAAGGTTATTTTTTAAAGGTCACTAAAAGGTCAACAGGAGAATTTTAAAATCTATTCTGGAATGTACGGGGAGCCAGTGAAGGAAGGATAAAACTGGTAAAATACTGTATGATCAAACCTACAAATTCCTGTTAAGATCTGAGCTGCAGCATTTTGGACGAGCTGGAGATGTGAAAGGGAGCCCTGACAGATCCCAACATAAAATGTGTTACAGAAGTCTAGTCAGGTTTTAATGAAGGGATTAACTATTTTCTCGGTCAGCTTTGAGGAGATTCTGTCAAATCATCAGTCGGCTGAGGAGGGGAAAGCAGCAATTCACTAACACTGTGTTCAGTGAAGGAGGGATGCTGTTGACCCCAACCAGTGATGTTGTCGAGAGGTGGAAGGAATACTTCTCACACCTTCTCAATCCCACCAGCATATCTTCCATGGAGGAAGCTGAGTCGAGGAACTACATGGTTAATTTTCCGTAACCATGGCTGAGGTTACAAAGATCCGAGGCGGCAGGGCTCCGGGGGCGGATGAGGTTCACCCTATTTTTCTTAAGGCTCTGGATGTTTCAACCTTTGTTTATACAGGTTAGTCCCCATTGAGCCTCGAGGACTCATTTAAAAGAGAGACATGTTACAGGCAAACAAAAAATGATAAGGAAAAACAGAAACACAAGGGGGAGGGTTAAAAAAAAGTATGTTGCATTATGTTCTGGCCGGGGCACAGACTGAAAGTTGCAACAACAAAAAAAGGCCTTGCACATAAAAAGCAACAAACTAACACATTTATGCATGAGGGGGCTGACAAAGGTGGTGTGTTGTCCCTGGAAACTGCCAAAAAACTCCAGTGCTGATAAGAGATGGTACAGTGTCTTTCAGCCGGCTCAGCTCTGATATAGGTCCACAGATGTTCTCGGGCAAGTAGCAGGGGAGCAGAGAAGAGCAGAGCTTCTTGTTCACATAGCCTCCAGAATAAATTTGAGATAATTGACCTATTTATTTATATTTAATTGACTCCCTGCCTCCCTGGATCCCTTCCAATTTGCATACCGACCTAATCGCTCAACCGACGATGCCATCTCCTCTGCCCTTCACACAGCTCTCACACATCTGGACACGAAGGACTCCTATGTTAGAATGCTGTTCATCGACTTCAGCTCAGCATTCAACACCATCATCCCCCAACAGCTCATCCTTAAACTGGACAGTCTGGGGCTGAACACCTCAATGTGTAACTGGCTGCTAGACTTCCTGACCGGGAGACCACAGACAGTGCGGGTCGGGAGTAACACATCTAGCACCATCACATTGAACACAGGGGCCCCACAAGGATGTGTGCTGAGCCCCCTTCTATTCACCCTGCTAACACACGACTGCACACCATCGTACAGCTCCAACCACTTCATCAAGTTTGCGGACGACACAACAGTGGTGGGTCTCATCAGCAACAACGATGAGACGGACTACAGGAACGAGGTGAGCCGCCTGGCCTTGTGGTGCGGACACAACAATCTCACTCTCAACGTGGAGAAGACAAAGGAGATTGTTGTGGACTTCAGGAAGAGGGATGCCCAACATGCCCCTCTGACCATCAACAGCACCGCAGTGGAGAGAGTAGACAGCACCAAGTTCCTGGGAGTGCACGTCTCAAAGGACCTGTCCTGGAGCAGGAACACTGCAGCACTGGCAAAGAAGGCTCACCAGCGTCTCTACTTTCTCCGCAAGCTGAAAAGGGCTGGAGCTTCAACCCCCATCATGAGCACCTTCTACAGAGGTGCCATAGAAAGTGTCCTGACCAGCTGCATCACTGTGTGGTTTGGTGCATGTACTGCATCCTGCCGCAAGAGCCTCCAGCGCATTGTGAGAGCAGCTGAGAAGATCGTGGGCACCTCCTTGCCCTCACTGCAGGACTTACACAGCAAACGCCTCACTCGGAAAGCCCACTGCATGGCAGGTGATCCCACACACCCACTACACAGCCGCTTCAGACTGCTGCCATCAGGGAGGAGACTGAGGAGTCTCCAGGCTCGAACCAGCAGACTGAGAGACAGCTCTGTTCATCAGGCAGTCAGGATGCTAAACACTCTGCCTGCTCTGCCCCCCCTCCCATTTGAACTGCCTTAACACTAAAACTTTCTCACACATTACCACACAACACAAAGATTTTAACACTGGACTCTGTGTCATCAAACGGGTTATTCACTAAACTCTCGGTCATGTGCTCATACAGTTTGCACTACTTCTCATACTTGCACTAATGTTTGTATTACATCACTGCCTATAGTCATAATACTGTTTACATTCTCTGTTTACATTTATTAATACTGTTTACTTTTATTACTACTGCTTACATTTAATTACTACTGTTTACATTTACAGTACACTACTCTAATATCTACACCACTGCTGATACATATACAGTGTGCTCTGAACGGTCTTATTCAGGGATGCCCAATGTGCCTTACTGCATATGCCACTTTTTGCCTCTATAACAACATCAACTACTACCTCATACATATACTGTGCACATTAACTCATACGCTGCTTTGCCACTTTGCAAATGTCAATGCTAGAAACCTTTAGTTTATTTTAGTTATACTTTTTATACTCTTTTTTTATACTAGTATGCAAAAACTCAGGACAGTATTATGTTCATTAAATGTTTAATGTTTTAGTTTTAGAGTTGGTGTAAATTTTCATACTCTTATACCACTATGCAAAAACTCAGGACAGTGTTAGTTTTACTATTTTATGCTTATGTCTATTATTATATGTTTCAGTGTTTCAATGTTTAGATGTTTACTGTTGCACCGAGGGACTGAGAGAAACGCAATTTCGGTCCTGTGTATGTCCTGTACAGTACATATTGCAGATCTGACAATAAAGTTGACTTTGACTTTTGACTTTGACTATTTAAGGGCAAGCGGGGAAACCAGATTCAGATAACATTTGTTTTGGAACAGGCAGACTCTGCTTGATTTTTTTTGTCTGCCTTCATAGTTCTGCTGGTATATCTCAAATGGCGACTCCAAACAGCCAGATTTTGTGGTCACTCCGCCGGGCCGTACATAATTGGATTCATGAAGACCTCCGGATGGGGGACGAAACGTTTCTCACTTAAAGAAACTGGTCAAGATGACATTATTTAACTTTTTTTTTGGTTCTCTACCTGGATAATTCATCCTACAAACCTTTTTCTGAACCACTTTGGCCTTGGTTGTCCTCAGGCCATTTCTGTGAGTAGCAAGTTTATCTGGCCGAAAACATTTGATGTTGTACACGGAATGTTTTGGATGTGTGTTTTGAATGTATTAAAAGCCTACTTCTGAGATTCCAACAGGAGGTTGGCTTGAAACACATCAGTGAAGGCTACCTCTGGGACAGATATGGTTGGGAGGCCAAAGACTGACAAAGTCCTTCGGCTGGGGGATGAAACGTTTCTCACCTAAACTGGTCCAAATGACTTAATTTAACACTTTTTTGTTGTTGGATTCTATAATGTCAGCCATTTAGTTCTTATCTATATATGGATCTAAGCCTTTCAGTCTGTGTCCTTTAGTTTTTGCTGTACAGCACTTTGGTTGGCCTTATTGCTGTATTACAGTAAGTGCTTTATAAATAAAGTGATATGGTGTAAACTTTGACCAAAAATTCAGTTATCCGCTGTAGTAGGCATCCTATATGGAAACAGGGATCTAATGGCACAGCTGTCGTGGCAGGTTTAAAGGTGAAGACCTAATAATAATAATAATGATGATATCCATCCATCCATTGTCTTCCGCTTATCCGGGGTCGGTCGTGGAGGTAGCAGCCTAAGTAAGGAAGCCCAGACTTCCCTCCCCCCAGCCACTTGGAGCAGCTCCTCCGGGGGAATCCCAAGGCGTTCCCTGGCCAGCCGAGAAACATAGTCCCTCCAGCGTGTCCTGGGTCTTCCTCTGGGTCTCCTCCCAGTGGGACATGCCCGAAACACCTTACCAGGGAGGCGTCCAGGAGGCATCCTAACCAGATGCCTGAGCCACCTCAACTGGCTCCTCTCGATTATAATAATAATGATAATTAATTTAATTTGAAACGCACTTTTCATTAACAAAAATCTCAAAGTGCTACATAGTGCAGCTAAAATCAGTGATAAAATCACCCGCTTCGGATGTTATCAACCATAAAATGGCCCTATTATCAATGCTTATTAACCCCATTCAATACGGTCAGAATGCCCCTACTGTACCTACTAGTAGGTTTAAAGGTATGTTGTCACCGTTACAAGCGATGACAGCAGGCTCCGTCTAAAGCTACGTGTCAAAGTTTCAAGTCAAGCCTCTGGCGTTACGTTTAGGGTCTTGGTTAGGTTTAGGCACAGGGGTAAGTGGGTTAGGTTTAGGGTTGGTCCTCTGGGTCAGGTTTAAGGTTAGGTTCAGGAAAACTGTTCCATAAGCCGAAAAAAAAACAAAAATGCTACACTTCCGGGTTTACGGAAACACGTTGCCTACTCACAGCGATAACAACGCTAATAACGTTATGTTAAACATGCTAGTAGGTAGAAGAATACCTATTCTCCGCTACAAATTGCGATGATAACAGTTGATAACGCCCATTTTATGGACTGACAACATCCGAATCCGCTGGATAAAATCAACTAAAATCAGTGATAAAATCATGTGAAGGCAGAATAGGCTTGCTTAAAAAGAAAGGTCTTTAAGCCTTTTTAAAAAGTCAATCAATGATTGTGGAGCTAGCAGGGAGGGAGTTCCATAGGGGGGGTAGCCACACATAATGCCCCATATCCCATGGTCCGTAATTTAAGCCCCTTTCATAAGACAGTCCAGTCCGGGTTTGATGCGTGTTCAAGCCACCAACGAGCATTCATAAAAAACTGGAACGCGGATAGGCGAGTTAATTTTACTCGCCAATGATACGCCCCTGAGCCGCCTCTGTTCATAGTGTCAGGGCCGGATCCGAGCCGGCCAGACCCACTTGTGAACAGAAACCCGCGGATCCGCGCTCAGAATACAGATGACATCAGTGAGCGACCGCAGGATTAATCATCAGGCAGAGTTATTACTGAGGAAATAGCTCTTTTTTCCCTCTCTCTCCCTCTCTCGCAGCAAGACACACACACGTGTGCGACACACACACGGAGACACACGTGTGTGTGTGTGTCTGCACGGCTCCCTCTCTCGCAGCGACACACACGCAGACACACGTGTGTGTGTGCGCGCCTCCCCCTCTCGCAGTGACACACACAGAGACACACACGTGTGTGTGTGTGTGTGCGCGCCTCCCCCTCTCGCAGCGACATACACACGGAGACACACGTGTGTGTGTGTGTGGCGCCTCCCCCTCTCGCAGCGACATACACACGGAGACACACGTGTGTGTGTGCGTGCCTCTCGCAGCGAGACACACACGGAGACACACGTGTGTGTGTCCGCGCGCGCTGGAGGGACAGCGCTCCGCTCTGTGTGTATGTGCGCGCGCGCTGTGTGTGTGTGTTAGTTTCGCTTTTTTTCCCCCTCTCTCTCTCTCTCGCAGCGACTCTGTGAGTGTGTGTGAGTTTGCTTAGGTTCTATTTGGGGTCTTAAACACGTTTACACACCAGGTGTGTATGTGTGTGTGCTGCGCGTGGACTGGAGTGAGACATCAGCTGTACATTTATTATGAGGAGATATTTAAAAAGACACGACAACTTGTAAACGTCTGACGTCTGTCCCACAATAAATAGGTCGCGGTCCAGTCCAGCCCTGCTCCACGCCTCTTTTGGAACCGCGCTGCGGCTTCTTTTCTGAACACGTTTATTTGAGCTGGACCAACCCGCATTCAACTGTGGTCTTATGAATGACCCGAGGGGAATTAAAGCCGGACTGGTCTGTGCGGGAATAGCGCGGATCTGACTTATGAAAGGGGCTTTTGAGAGTCAGAGTGTAAGGATGTGGCTCCCTCTGGTGGTCGTCTCCTTTCGCCCACGACCTTTCGCCCATCACCTTGTCTTGCATGTTGTCTGTCTCAGGTGTTTATGATTTAGGTAATTAGGCTGTGTATATAAGTTTGCATTTGTGTGCATGTTTTTGTCGGGCCATTCGTCTTCCTGCCTGGTGTGTCGTGTCAGCTCCTTGGTTTTTGTGAGTACTTCGTCATGTTGGACTTTTTGTATTACAGCCACAGATGAGCTCTTGAGTTTTTGTTATTAAAGCTTATTTTTGACTTTTTACTCGTGTCTCTGAGTGTCCGTCTGCACCAATTGGACTCACCCTCTCCCACACCACGCTGGATCTTAACAGTAATGGCCCGACCAAAGACAGTGAGTCCGACGGGCAGTACTTCCAGAGGTAGAAGGTGACGGTTTCCGCTCGAAGAGAGCAGCCGTCACAAACGTGGTCCCTGCAGCTGCAGTTCCTGCGGCCGCTCTTATGCAGCCTGCTGCAGTCTCCGTTAGTTTTTCCACCTCCTGCAGTCTCTGTTTCATCAGTACATGGATCACACCCAGTTCAGACTTTTATTTTTCTCACCTGCCCATTCTTTTTTCCCCTCGCCGTCTGGTGCCGGAGTGCGCCGCTGAGGTTTCGCCGTCTGCAGAGGTCCTGCGCCGCTGTTCGCCTCTTCGCCTTCCAGGGGGTCCCCGCGCCTAGGATGACGCCTCTACTGTTCTTCGGAGGGTCTCCGCGCTGGGGACGCCTCTGCTTCGTGGGTGCTCGCGCCGCTGATGCCTCGGCGTCTACAGGGGGTTCACGCGCTGACGACGCCTCTACTCGCTTCGGAGGGTCCTCACGCCGCTGAAGCCTCGACGTCTGCAGGGGTTTCCCGTGCCAGGTGACGCCTCTACTCGCTTCGGAGGGTCCTCGCGCCGGTGACATCACTGCTGCAGAGGGTCCTTGCTCTTCAGACGCCTCCGCATCGATGGAGGGTCTCCACGTCGATGACGTCGCCGCGTCGATGACGTCACTACGTCCGATGCCGTCACTCCGTTCGACGTTTCTACGTTTGACGTTTTGGCACTTGTTCGTTTCCTGGGTTTAGTCTGTGTTTAGGTCTGGTTTAGGTTTTTGCAAGTTTGGCTTTGTGTTTTGCTTTTTGTCCCTTGTCCTGTTCCCCTGTCCCTGTGTTCTCCTTTCGCCCATCGCCTGGTTGTTGGGGGTGTTCCTTGGGGACGCCTGGGGGCGTCTTTGAGGGGGAGGTACTGTAAGGATGTGGCTCCCTCTGGTGGTCGTCTCCTTTTGCCCACGACCTTTCGCCCATCACCTTGTCTTGCATGTTGTCTGTCTCAGGTGTTTATGATTTAGGTAATTAGGCTGTGTATATAAGTTTGCATTTGTGTGCATGTTTTTGTCAGGCCATTCGTCTTCCTGCCTGGTGTGTCGTGTCAGCTCCTTGGTTTTTGTGAGTACTTCGTCATGTTGGACTTTTTGTATTACAGCCACAGATGAGCTCTTGAGTTTTTGTTATTAAAGCTTTTTTTGTTACTTTTTACCTCGTGTCTCTGAGTGTCCGTCTGCACCAATGGACTCACCCGCTCCCACACCACGCTGGATCATAACACAGAGCCAATATCTTTAGAGAGTCTGTATCTGTTAAGAGCACACAGAGAGTTCTCCGGGGATGGGGGGGAGGGGGTTTCGACAGATGCAGTTGTTTATTTCTCAGTTTCTCAAGACCCAGGAGAAATTTATAGTCAGCCTTTCCAAGGCTGTTTGGGAAGTCTGATTATAGATAAGCATGAATTATCTTCATTTCAGGCTGACAGTGTACTTTTTCTGTAGCCTTGTCCAGATGGGCGATCCAAATCCAATATGCTCCAAATTGTGGGAAACTTTCACCAACCCAACCTATAAGTCCTCTTCCAAATGTAGACCCCCTGGCCGCAGATGAGTCCCAAACCCTGCTGGTGGCCTGCGATTCTCAGAGACCGCATCCACCTTTCGGTTCAGCTCGTAAAGCAGCTGATTTATAGAGGTCACAGCACGGATCACACTCTCATTTTGACTCGGGAGCTTGGACATGGCGTTAATCGCTGCAGAAGTCTTCCTCATTTTCCGATAGATAAGTGCTCCACCAACGCCGAAAAGCAGACCACCTGCTATCATAAATCCAATTATGTACAAATCTTTGACGTCATCCACAGATAAAACCGACAGGCACATCATCGTCCATTCTTCCCAGGAATCCATGACGTATCTACCAGAATGCAACTGTGGGGGGCAAGGTTCCCCTGGACCTGAACATTTGGTAGTAAAAATCTTGTCAGTAGAGTTGATCGCCCACAAAACCAGATCCATAGTCAATTTGCATTCGAGAGATGAGCACTGAGAACTGCAGACAAAGACAAAAGAGTCACGCAAGGAGAGGAAAAGTTGTGGAGGAAAGGAGACGAGCAGCAGAACCACACTTTCCACAGAACAACTTTGTCAACTCTTGAAACTGTGCCTGCAGTCATCCTACTTCCCATATGGGGAGCAATATTATAGGCAGAAACATGGGTGTGCTATGGGGTCTCTAGTTTATCCTACTGTTGCCAGCCTGTACATGGAGGAGGTAGAAAAGAGAGCCTTGACATCCTTTTCAGGGAGACGACCAAGACAGTGGATCAGGTATGTTGACGACACCTGGGTTAAAATTAAATCTCAGGAAGTCCAACATCCCACAACAAGGGCCGAGATGGTGTAGAAGCAGGGCAGCTGGCTCCGGACCAGAAGGTCCCAGGTTCAATCCCCGGTCACTGCATACCTCGTTGTGTCCCTGGGCAAGACACAACCCAGAGTTGCTCCTGGTAGGACTGGCTGGCGCCTTGCATGGCAGCCTACTGTTACTGGTGTATGAATGTGTGTATGAATGTGTGTATGAATGGGTGGTACTGTGAAGCGCTTTGGGGCCCCTCATAGGGGGCTGGAAAGCGCTATATAAGTAAGCTCCATTTACAATTTTTACCATTTTACTGATCACATCAACTCTGTGGATAAATATATCAAGTTCACATGAGAAGATGTAAAAAAATGGCAGGCTGGCTTTTTTGGACTGTGAGGTCTCAGTTTCTGATAGAGGATATTTGCAAACTGAGGTGTACCACAACCACCCACACAGACCAGTACTTGCAGTTTGACTCCCATCACCCTTTGGAACACAAGTTAGGAATCATCAGGACACTGTATCACAGAGCAGACAACGTCCCCACAAACTCAGGAGCCAGACAGAAGGAGAAATACCACACAAGACAGGCACTAGAGAAATGTGGATATCCTAACTGGGCCTTCCTGAAAGCAGAGAAGAAACCCAAACAGGACTCCAGCCAGCCATCAGGTGAAAAAAAAGGAACCGAGACCAGTGGTCATTCCGTATGTTGCGGGAGTTTCAGAGAAATTGAGACGTTTATTTTCTAAACACAACGTCCCAGGGGCTTTTAAACCCCAAAATACATACAAAATACACCGGCCCCATCTTGGATACAGCAAGGGGTGCTTGCGTCACACCCCTGCCATGCGGCCCCCTAGTGGGGTGTGCCCTTACCTGCCGGTGCACTTGGGGCCCTCTGTGTCTGGGGCTTGGGCGTGTGTCGGCTTGACCTGGTGACTGCCTGGTGGGGCTCGGGTCCTCTGGTCCTGTTGGGCCCTAGCCTGGTTCTGGGGGGGTGTCCTCGGGGCCCGGGCCTCTGTATTCAGGACTGGATCTGCCTCAGGGCAGCGGGTTCCAGCGGGGGACTATGATTTTGGCGCTATTGGCCCTGGGGTGTCATTGCGTGTGCTGCTGGTGGGGCTTTTCCGGTTCTCCTAGTCCAATCTGTGGGGTTGATGAGTGGTTCGTCCTGTGTGGATGTCCCTGGGGGCTTCGCGCTCGGGGGCCCTCTTGGGGTCTTGGGCTCTGGTCCCCCCTTTGTCTGCCTCTGGACTTGTGGGTCGGGTCTCTGCTTCTTCACAGTCACTATTAAATGTTCTATTAGAGAAGCCTTACACACTTATGCATGCTCTCAACCACACACAAATAGATGCAGGGATGCACATGCAGGTATTGTATGCAGATATTGTCGAGAAGAATGGGTTTATTGTGGACTCAAAACTACAACAACACCTTAATATAAACAACTCATAAACAGATGTGTACTGTACTGTTTGAACAGAGAGGGCATTGTGTAAACAACCCACCTCGAGCAGACAGGGCCTCAAGCTAATAACATGCAGACAAAGGCCTCTTGCAAATAACAAACAGATAGGTCCTCATGCAAAACAACCCATGATAAGCGAACAAGCACAGTAAACAGCCCAGCTCTGCACATATTCAGGCACGCACAGAGCAAATACAAAGAGCCACAGAGACACCTACACACACGAGCATTTGAGCTGAATCAGAGCGCAGGAGGGGAAAACCAAAGGCAGAAGACTTGTTCTAACTTTAATATGTTTTTATCTGAACTTGGTTTAACCTTGATTGGTTTTAATAGTAACTTGTTCTAATCAATACGATCATGAGATATATGATTTTTACCAATAATCATGGTAGATGTGTTTTAACTAATATAATCAAGTGAGATATGGTTTTAACCAATATAATCATTTAATGTGATTTTATTATGAAGAGTTAATCATTTTTATAATAGCAATTGTAATGAGGTGTTACTATGTTTCAAAGATGGTTTTGTGACAAAAGTGGTCTCTTGCAAAACACACATGCTGAAAAGTACAACTTGCAATCACTTTACTGGAAAAAGTGATGTAACTAACTGACCAGAATTGTGTCATCCTGCTTGCCCTCATGACTCACCCGGCCTCGAGCAAAGAACAAATTCATTTCCTAATAAGGGAACATGTAGCTTCAAGCAGAAATAGAACAGAGCTGCAACTTTGCCCAGAAACTGACAAAGCCTGCAGACCTAGCCAATCACAGACCTGCTATCCCCCCCCCTCCTAGGGAGGAGGTGGGGCCAAGATTTCTATTTAACCGCCCTGTTAGGACAGGACGAGGCTGTCACAGAAGTTACTGATCAGTTGTCAAGTAGCTGTAGTTGGAGCAGAGCTGCTCCCCTGAAGACCCAGGCGTGGCCCAGATCGACTCTGTGCTGACCAAGGAGAACAAGCGTCCTGGGGAAGGACTTCTTTTCTTCTTTTCTCAAGAAGTTGAGGAAGGACGGGAGAGTTTTTACCCAGACAGCCAGGACGACGCAACACTTGCTTCTTCAGATCAGACTAGCAGGGAGTCAGAGGTGAGCTTCGGTCCCCAGGGACTGGAGTAACTGCTTCAGGTTTTCCCTCTCGGTCCCCAGGGACTTTGAGGAGAAAAGGGATGCCTGCAAGATACCTTACTGGACCCGGTTTTCAGCTAGATTTAAATCAAATTAGGCTAAATGCGGACAGAGCTATAGCTAACAGGGAGTTTAATTATTTTAGCGACTTAATTGCTCGAGGTTGCCTGAGGATATTGAGGGCTTTGGGGAGATACATCCACTGGGTAAGGTCTTGAGTAAAACTCTAAATCCTGACCCATAAGGTCAGGTGAGACGTGTGATTGCAAAAGACTACTCTAACTCTGATTCTTAAAATCAGATGAGAAGGAAAGGTGAGAGTGTACTCTAAACTCTAGCTCATAAAGCTGGATGAGGAATTTTCCTATGATTAAGAGCTCTAACTCTGGTCCATAAGACTGGATGGGTACTGGGAGTGTTAACTGTGTGACATCAATGAGACGACTCTCCGAGCCTCTCCAGCCTGGACTCCAGAAAAGAACCTTCCTCAACAACTCCATCCAGATCGAGCAGCTTAACATCGAGTCTTAAGATTGTTTAGTGAATTAATATTTCTTCTTTACTTATAATCATATTAATTAATTGTACTGTTGTGCTGTAACGCTGATCCTCCCCTGCAAACTATTAATTAAAGCAAACAAAATGTAATATTCTCGACTATTATTCATCACCCACTTGTCCATGGAAATGTAAGTTTGGTTCACAAAGATAACATCAACAATATTAGGAGGTTTTTAAAGGTTAATCGTTAGCACAAAGGTTATATAAAAACAACACCCCAGGGTCCAACCACCTGGATCCTAAAACTTTCTGGGTCAGTAACAATAGCCAGCTTAAACAAAGGGGAAGCTTCCGTTAACACGAGTTGCCTTACGCTAACCTCTCCGGTCCCCAGCAGCTAAGGTGGAGAGAGGCGCAGAGGTGTAAAAAGTGGGTGTGACTCGCGGATGCTAGGAAGTTAATTTGCCCAGATGAATTCCCCTACCGACAGCCTTTAGTCGGAGCAGTCCCACATAGTTACAGGTAATACCCAAACTCCGGGACCGGTTCAATAGACCCTGTTAGCAGGTAGGCTGCAGCGAGGGTGTGTCACGCACCTTGTGATTACCTCGCTGATTATCAGAAAAGCAAACAATATGTAGATATGTATTTGAATGTATATGCAAGTGTACCTATGTATGTATATATGGGTAGGTATGGGTATATTTATTTATAGAAATTTACTGCAAAGTCATGAATTTTCTAAGTTCTTTATACATATGTATTTTGTTGTGTTTTGTCATGTTTTTGCAAGTCTAGAGACAGTAATCGGGTGTTTTGGTTTGTGCTATCTTTGTGTATATTTCTTATATTTTGTAGTCTTACTTTCCGTCTTTCCTTTCTTTCTAATCCTATTATTAAAAAAAAAAAACTCCACTAGATAATTAGTAGAGTAAATATTTCATAATAATGGTATGGAGAGGATGGCTGTAAGGGGAGAAGGGAGGCCATCTTAGGAAGAAAAAAAAACATTACGGCAAAGACTGGTTCATCCCAAAGATCCAGTCACACAGACAGAGTAATATTGTGTATGCTGTTCAGTGTTAGGAGGGCTGTGATCAGTCTTATATCGGGGAAACTAAACAGCCACTGGCCAAAAGGATGGCCCAGCACAGAAGATCAACATCATCAGGTCAGGACTCTGCGGTCTACACTCATCTCCAGGCCAGCGGTCACTCTTTCAGGGATGAAGATGTTCACATCCTTGATAGAGAGGAACAATGGTTTGAGAGAGGAGTAAAGGAGGCCATCTTTGTGAAAAGAAACCGTCCATCATTAAACAGAGGTGGAGGCCTCCGGGTTCAACTGTCCCCCACTTACAATGCTGTTATTGCTAGTATCACTCAGCCCTCTGTGAATAGCAAACAACCATCAGGGTGCTAACGATCCATCGTTAGGCTGATGGTCTTCCTTGATCATGTGATCAGCTGGTTTTGGCTGTCAGTAGCAAAGTGGTTGATCCACTGTGAGACGGTGCTATTTATAAGACTGAGCTGAATACAGCATCTCAGACTGAGGAAGTCTTTCGGACGAAGGACGAAACGTTTCTACTTTTTTGTTTTGTTTTTGTTTTTTGGAATGTCCAGAAGACCAGACTTAGCTTTTTTAGATTCCAAGGCAGTTGTTGATGATGTTGGAATAATATTTGGACTGGAATTAAAGGGAACATGGACTATGATGTTTGCAGATGGCATTGTGATCTGTGGGGAGAACAGGGAACATGTCCAGAGGAGGGACAGTGGGTATATTGGTAGAAGGATGTTAGAAAATCAGCTGACAGGAAAAAGACAAAGCGGAAGGCCAAAGAGGAGATATATGGATGCAGATAGACAGGACATGAAGGTAGTTGGAGTGAGGACACAGGATGCAGAGGACAGAGTGAGTTGGAGGAGGATGACTAGCTGTGGCGACCCCCTGAAGAGGGAAAAGCCGAAAGAACAAGAAGACTAAAATAGCATATCCTAGACCTCAATTAAAGAATTCTCATTGACAAACTTTAATATTAGCACAGTGGAATTGATTGAGAAGAAAATACAATTATTAAAGTAACTCAAAATTATTACACCATGGACATATGGATTCATATTCAATATGAAAGTGGAAATAACATGACAGGCTGATTCATCATTAGTGAATATTCCTCAAGACAAGTCTAAATGAGGCTCAGTGTGTGTGTGGCCTCCATGTGCCTATATAATCTCCCATCAATGCCTGGGCATGCTCCTAATGAGATGGTGGATGTTCTCCTGAGGGATCTCTTCCCAGACCTGGATTAGAGCATCAGTCTGTGGTATGATGTGACCTTGGTTAATTGATCAAAACACAATGTCCCAGATGTGCTAAATTGGGTTCAGGTCTGGGGAACGGGCAGGCCAGTCCATAACATTAATGCCTTCATCATGCAGGAACTACTGGCACTTCAGCCACAATAGACCTAGCATTGTCATGCATATGAAGAACGTTCTCCATGGTGTCTCCAGACTCTGTCACGTGTGTCACATGTGCTCAGTGTAAACCACTTTCATCTGTGAAGAACACGGTGCCAATAGCGAATCTGCCATTTTTGTTGGGCTATAAGCACAGG
>JBBPBX010001396.1:83060-94818 GCA_038048925.1 Garcialebias charrua
AGTTTATCTGGCCGAAAACATTTGATGTTGTACACGGAATGTTTTGGATGTGTGTTTTGAATGTATTAAAAGCCTACTTCTGAGATTCCAACAGGAGGTTGGCTTGAAACACATCAGTGAAGGCTACCTCTGGGACAGATATGGTTGGGAGGCCAAAGACTGACAAAGTCCTTCGGCTGGGGGATGAAACGTTTCTCACCTAAACTGGTCCAAATGACTTAATTTAACACTTTTTTGTTGTTGGATTCTATAATGTCAGCCATTTAGTTCTTATCTATATATGGATCTAAGCCTTTCAGTCTGTGTCCTTTAGTTTTTGCTGTACTGCACTTTGGTTGGCCTTATTGCTGTATTACAGTAAGTGCTTTATAAATAAAGTGATATGGTGTAAACTTTGACCAAAAATTCAGTTATCCGCTGTAGTAGGCATCCTATATGGAAACAGGGATCTAATGGCACAGCTGTGGTGGCAGGTTTAAAGGTGAAGACCTAATAATAATAATAATGATGATATCCATCCATCCATTGTCTTCCGCTTATCCGGGGTCGGGTCGTGGAGGTAGCAGCCTTAAGGGCGAGATACACTCGAGCGTCCTCACGATACGCCAATACGCAGCGTACGTACGCCCCGTACGCAGCGTAGCCCCGCGTAGCCCCTCAGGGCAAGTACGCGCAAAGGTATTTTTTTACTACGCATACGCGATCCGCGTGCGCGATACGCGGTGTCTGACCATAAACTTCCCGGCGCCGGACTGTTTTGTATGTTACACAAATGAAATAAATTCCCCTTCTTTATCGCTGATCGGGCCTTTTCTTTTGTTTTTTTGCCTAAAGTCAAGTAACCGCTTCTTCCTCCGTTCACTCGATGATTGAAATGAATGAATTCAGGTCCTACCTTGGTGCGCGATGTTTTAATATCCCCTGGTGGGCTGTGTGCTGCAGGAAAAGCGCTCCCTGTTATTATTTTTATTTCTGAGAGAACTTTTTATAACATATATAGTAGAAACAGCGCATCAGAACACCGCAGAAGTCTGAGCGAGCTGCTCATGTTAAAGGTTTCACTTTCAACTAGGTTTCACATTCAGCTGACTGAGCGCTGTCAATCAATTCAGTAGGCGTGTCAGCAAGTGACCAATCAGCGTGCTCAGTTGTCCCCTTCGTGTGCAGCAGCTCATATTACAACAAGGAGAACGTCTGAGCTGAAGTCAGCTGAAGTGAAGCAGCCGCTCCGTATACGCGCGTATACGCGCGTATACGGAGTCTGCTTCACTGTATCTCGGCCTTAAGTAAGGAAGCCCAGACTTCCCTCCCCCCAGCCACTTGGAGCAGCTCCTCCGGGGGAATCCCAAGGCGTTCCCTGGCCAGCCGAGAAACATAGTCCCTCCAGCGTGTCCTGGGTCTTCCTCTGGGTCTCCTCCCAGTGGGACATGCCCGAAACACCTTACCAGGGAGGCGTCCAGGAGGCATCCTAACCAGATGCCTGAGCCACCTCAACTGGCTCCTCTCGATTATAATAATAATGATAATTAATTTAATTTGAAACGCACTTTTCATTAACAAAAATCTCAAAGTGCTACATAGTGCAGCTAAAATCAGTGATAAAATCACCCGCTTCGGATGTTATCAACCATAAAATGGCCCTATTATCAATGCTTATTAACCCCATTCAATACGGTCAGAATGCCCCTACTGTACCTACTAGTAGGTTTAAAGGTATGTTGTCACCGTTACAAGCGATGACAGCAGGCTCCGTCTAAAGCTACGTGTCAAAGTTTCAAGTCAAGCCTCTGGCGTTACGTTTAGGGTCTTGGTTAGGTTTAGGCACAGGGGTAAGTGGGTTAGGTTTAGGGTTGGTCCTCTGGGTCAGGTTTAAGGTTAGGTTCAGGAAAACTGTTCCATAAGCCGAAAAAAAAACAAAAATGCTACACTTCCGGGTTTACGGAAACACGTTGCCTACTCACAGCGATAACAACGCTAATAACGTTATGTTAAACATGCTAGTAGGTCGAAGAATACCTATTCTCCGCTACAAATTGCGATGATAACAGTTGATAACGCCCATTTTATGGACTGACAACATCCGAATCCGCTGGATAAAATCAACTAAAATCAGTGATAAAATCATGTGAAGGCAGAATAGGCTTGCTTAAAAAGAAAGGTCTTTAAGCCTTTTTAAAAAGTCAATCAATGATTGTGGAGCTAGCAGGGAGGGAGTTCCATAGGGGGGGTAGCCACACATAATGCCCCATATCCCATGGTCCGTAATTTAAGCCCCTTTCATAAGACAGTCCAGTCCGGGTTTGATGCGTGTTCAAGCCACCAACGAGCATTCATAAAAAACTGGAACGCGGATAGGCGAGTTAATTTTACTCGCCAATGATACGCCCCTGAGCCGCCTCTGTTCATAGTGTCAGGGCCGGATCCGAGCCGGCCAGACCCACTTGTGAACAGAAACCCGCGGATCCGCGCTCAGAATACAGATGACATCAGTGAGCGACCGCAGGATTAATCATCAGGCAGAGTTATTACTGAGGAAATAGCTCTTTTTTCCCTCTCTCTCCCTCTCTCGCAGCAAGACACACACACGTGTGCGACACACACACGGAGACACACGTGTGTGTGTGTGTCTGCACGGCTCCCTCTCTCGCAGCGACACACACGCAGACACACGTGTGTGTGTGCGCGCCTCCCCCTCTCGCAGTGACACACACAGAGACACACACGTGTGTGTGTGTGTGTGTGCGCGCCTCCCCCTCTCGCAGCGACATACACACGGAGACACACGTGTGTGTGTGTGTGCGCCTCCCCCTCTCGCAGCGACATACACACGGAGACACACGTGTGTGTGTGCGTGCCTCTCGCAGCGAGACACACACGGAGACACACGTGTGTGTGTCCGCGCGCGCTGGAGGGACAGCGCTCCGCTCTGTGTGTATGTGCGCGCGCGCTGTGTGTGTGTGTTAGTTTCGCTTTTTTCCCCCCTCTCTCTCTCTCTCGCAGCGACTCTGTGAGTGTGTGAGTTTGCTTAGGTTCTATTTGGGGTCTTAAACACGTTTACACACCAGGTGTGTATGTGTGTGTGCTGCGCGTGGACTGGAGTGAGACATCAGCTGTACATTTATTATGAGGAGATATTTAAAAAGACACGACAACTTGTAAACGTCTGACGTCTGTCCCACAATAAATAGGTCGCGGTCCAGTCCAGCCCTGCTCCACGCCTCTTTTGGAACCGCGCTGCGGCTTCTTTTCTGAACACGTTTATTTGAGCTGGACCAACCCGCATTCAACTGTGGTCTTATGAATGACCCGAGGGGAATTAAAGCCGGACTGGTCTGTGCGGGAATAGCGCGGATCTGACTTATGAAAGGGGCTTTTGAGAGTCAGAGTGTAAGGATGTGGCTCCCTCTGGTGGTCGTCTCCTTTCGCCCACGACCTTTCGCCCATCACCTTGTCTTGCATGTTGTCTGTCTCAGGTGTTTATGATTTAGGTAATTAGGCTGTGTATATAAGTTTGCATTTGTGTGCATGTTTTTGTCGGGCCATTCGTCTTCCTGCCTGGTGTGTCGTGTCAGCTCCTTGGTTTTTGTGAGTACTTCGTCATGTTGGACTTTTTGTATTACAGCCACAGATGAGCTCTTGAGTTTTTGTTATTAAAGCTTATTTTTGACTTTTTACTCGTGTCTCTGAGTGTCCGTCTGCACCAATTGGACTCACCCTCTCCCACACCACGCTGGATCTTAACAGTAATGGCCCGACCAAAGACAGTGAGTCCGACGGGCAGTACTTCCAGAGGTAGAAGGTGACGGTTTCCGCTCGAAGAGAGCAGCCGTCACAAACGTGGTCCCTGCAGCTGCAGTTCCTGCGGCCGCTCTTATGCAGCCTGCTGCAGTCTCCGTTAGTTTTTCCACCTCCTGCAGTCTCTGTTTCATCAGTACATGGATCACACCCAGTTCAGACTTTATTTTTCTCACCTGCCCGTTCTTTTTTTCCCCTCGCCGTCTGGTGCCGGAGTGCGCCGCTGAGGTTTCGCCGTCTGCAGAGGTCCTGCGCCGCTGTTCGCCTCTTCGCCTTCCAGGGGGTCCCCGCGCCGAGGATGACGCCTCTACTGTTCTTCGGAGGGTCTCCGCGCTGGGGACGCCTCTGCTTCGTGGGTGCTCGCGCCGCTGATGCCTCGGCGTCTACAGGGGGTTCACGCGCTGACGACGCCTCTACTCGCTTCGGAGGGTCCTCACGCCGCTGAAGCCTCGACGTCTGCAGGGGTTTCCCGCGCCAGGTGACGCCTCTACTCGCTTCGGAGGGTCCTCGCGCCGGTGACATCACTGCTGCAGAGGGTCCTCGCTCTTCAGACGCCTCCGCATCGATGGAGGGTCTCCACGTCGATGACGTCGCTGCGTCGATGACGTCGCTACGTCAGATGACGTCCTCTACTCGCTTCGGAGGGTCCTCGCGCCGGTGACATCACTGCTGCAGAGGGTCCTTGCTCTTCAGACGCCTCCGCATCGATGGAGGGTCTCCACGTCGATGACGTCGCCGCGTCGATGACGTCACTACGTCCGATGCCGTCACTCCGTTCGACGTTTCTACGTTTGACGTTTTGGCACTTGTTCGTTTCCTGGGTTTAGTCTGTGTTTAGGTCTGGTTTAGGTTTTTGCAAGTTTGGCTTTGTGTTTTGCTTTTTGTCCCTTGTCCTGTTCCCCTGTCCCTGTGTTCTCCTTTCGCCCATCGCCTGGTTGTTGGGGGTGTTCCTTGGGGACGCCTGGGGGCGTCTTTGAGGGGGAGGTACTGTAAGGATGTGGCTCCCTCTGGTGGTCGTCTCCTTTTGCCCACGACCTTTCGCCCATCACCTTGTCTTGCATGTTGTCTGTCTCAGGTGTTTATGATTTAGGTAATTAGGCTGTGTATATAAGTTTGCATTTGTGTGCATGTTTTTGTCAGGCCATTCGTCTTCCTGCCTGGTGTGTCGTGTCAGCTCCTTGGTTTTTGTGAGTACTTCGTCATGTTGGACTTTTTGTATTACAGCCACAGATGAGCTCTTGAGTTTTTGTTATTAAAGCTTTTTTTGTTACTTTTTACCTCGTGTCTCTGAGTGTCCGTCTGCACCAATGGACTCACCCGCTCCCACACCACGCTGGATCATAACACAGAGCCAATATCTTTAGAGAGTCTGTATCTGTTAAGAGCACACAGAGAGTTCTCCGGGGATGGGGGGGAGGGGGTTTCGACAGATGCAGTTGTTTATTCCTCAGTTTCTCAAGACCCAGGAGAAATTTATAGTCAGCCTTTCCAAGGCTGTTTGGAAAGTCTGATTATAGATAAGCATGAATTATCTTCATTTCAGGCTGACAGTGTACTTTTTCTGTAGCCTTGTCCAGATGGGCGATCCAAATCCAATATGCTCCAAATTGTGGGAAACTTTCACCAACCCAACCTATAAGTCCTCTTCCAAATGTAGACCCCCTGGCCGCAGATGAGTCCCAAACCCTGCTGGTGGCCTGCGATTCTCAGAGACCGCATCCACCTTTCGGTTCAGCTCGTAAAGCAGCTGATTTATAGAGGTCACAGCACGGATCACACTCTCATTTTGACTCGGGAGCTTGGACATGGCGTTAATCGCTGCAGAAGTCTTCCTCATTTTCCGATAGATAAGTGCTCCACCAACGCCGAAAAGCAGACCACCTGCTATCATAAATCCAATTATGTACAAATCTTTGACGTCATCCACAGATAAAACCGACAGGCACATCATCGTCCATTCTTCCCAGGAATCCATGACGTATCTACCAGAATGCAACTGTGGGGGGCAAGGTTCCCCTGGACCTGAACATTTGGTAGTAAAAATCTTGTCAGTAGAGTTGATCGCCCACAAAACCAGATCCATAGTCAATTTGCATTCGAGAGATGAGCACTGAGAACTGCAGACAAAGACAAAAGAGTCACGCAGGGAGAGGAAAAGTTGTGGAGGAAAGGAGACGAGCAGCAGAACCACACTTTCCACAGAACAACTTTGTCAACTCTTGAAACTGTGCCTGCAGTCATCCTACTTCCCATATGGGGAGCAATATTATAGGCAGAAACATGGGTGTGCTATGGGGTCTCTAGTTTATCCTACTGTTGCCAGCCTGTACATGGAGGAGGTAGAAAAGAGAGCCTTGACATCCTTTTCAGGGAGACGACCAAGACAGTGGATCAGGTATGTTGACGACACCTGGGTTAAAATTAAATCTCAGGAAGTCCAACATCCCACAACAAGGGCCGAGATGGTGTAGAAGCAGGGCAGCTGGCTCCGGACCGGAAGGTCCCAGGTTCAATCCCCGGTCACTGCATACCTCGTTGTGTCCCTGGGCAAGACACAACCCAGAGTTGCTCCTGGTAGGACTGGCTGGCGCCTTGCATGGCAGCCTACTGTTACTGGTGTATGAATGTGTGTATGAATGTGTGTATGAATGGGTGGTACTGTGAAGCGCTTTGGGGCCCCTCATAGGGGGCTGGAAAGCGCTATATAAGTAAGCTCCATTTACAATTTTTACCATTTTACTGATCACATCAACTCTGTGGATAAATATATCAAGTTCACATGAGAAGATGTAAAAAAATGGCAGGCTGGCTTTTTTGGACTGTGAGGTCTCAGTTTCTGATAGAGGATATTTGCAAACTGAGGTGTACCACAACCACCCACACAGACCAGTACTTGCAGTTTGACTCCCATCACCCTTTGGAACACAAGTTAGGAATCATCAGGACACTGTATCACAGAGCAGACAACGTCCCCACAAACTCAGGAGCCAGACAGAAGGAGAAATACCACACAAGACAGGCACTAGAGAAATGTGGATATCCTAACTGGGCCTTCCTGAAAGCAGAGAAGAAACCCAAACAGGACTCCAGCCAGCCATCAGGTGAAAAAAAAGGAACCGAGACCAGTGGTCATTCCGTATGTTGCGGGAGTTTCAGAGAAATTGAGACGTTTATTTTCTAAACACAACGTCCCAGGGGCTTTTAAACCCCAAAATACATACAAAATACACCGGCCCCATCTTGGATACAGCAAGGGGTGCTTGCGTCACACCCCTGCCATGCGGCCCCCTAGTGGGGTGTGCCCTTACCTGCCGGTGCACTTGGGGCCCTCTGTGTCTGGGGCTTGGGCGTGTGTCGGCTTGACCTGGTGACTGCCTGGTGGGGCTCGGGTCCTCTGGTCCTGTTGGGCCCTAGCCTGGTTCTGGGGGGGTGTCCTCGGGGCCTGGGCCTCTGTATTCAGGACTGGATCTGCCTCAGGGCAGCGGGTTCCAGCGGGGGACTATGATTTTGGCGCTATTGGCCCTGGGGTGTCATTGCGTGTGCTTGCTGGTGGGGCTTTTCCGGTTCTCCTAGTCCAATCTGTGGGGTTGATGAGTGGTTCGTCCTGTGTGGATGTCCCTGGGGGCTTCGCGCTCGGGGGCCCTCTTGGGGTCTTGGGCTCTGGTCCCCCCTTTGTCTGCCTCGGGACTTGTGGGTCGGGTCTCTGCTTCTTCACAGTCACTATTAAATGTTCTATTAGAGAAGCCTTACACACTTATGCATGCTCTCAACCACACACAAATAGATGCAGGGATGCACATGCAGGTATTGTATGCAGATATTGTCGAGAAGAATGGGTTTATTGTGGACTCAAAACTACAACAACACCTTAATATAAACAACTCATAAACAGATGTGTACTGTACTGTTTGAACAGAGAGGGCATTGTGTAAACAACCCACCTCGAGCAGACAGGGCCTCAAGCTAATAACATGCAGACAAAGGCCTCTTGCAAATAACAAACAGATAGGTCCTCATGCAAAACAACCCATGATAAGCGAACAAGCACAGTAAACAGCCCAGCTCTGCACATATTCAGGCACGCACAGAGCAAACACAAAGAGCCACAGAGACACCTACACACACGAGCATTTGAGCTGAATCAGAGCGCAGGAGGGGAAAACCAAAGGCAGAAGACTTGTTCTAACTTTAATATGTTTTTATCTGAACGTGGTTTAACCTTGATTGGTTTTAATAGTAACTTGTTCTAATCAATACGATCATGAGATATATGATTTTTACCAATAATCATGGTAGATGTGTTTTAACTAATATAATCAAGTAAGATATGGTTTTAACCAATATAATCATTTAATGTGATTTTATTATGAAGAGTTAGCCAGACTTAGCTTTTTTAGATTTTTCTACCTGGATTATTGAGCATGCATCAGAGTATTTATTATGAAGAGTTAATCATTTTTATAATAGCAATTGTAATGAGGTGTTACTATGTTTCAAAGATGGTTTTGTGACAAAAGTGGTCTCTTGCAAAACACACATGCTGAAAAGTATAACTTGCAATCACTTTACTGGAAAAAGTGATGTAACTAACTGACCAGAATTGTGTCATCCTGCTTGCCCTCATGACTCACCCGGCCTCGAGCAAAGAACAAATTCATTTCCTAATAAGGGAACATGTAGCTTCAAGCAGAAATAGAACAGAGCTGCAACTTTGCCCAGAAACTGACAAAGCCTGCAGACCTAGCCAATCACAGACCTGCTATCCCCCCCCCTCCTAGGGAGGAGGTGGGGCCAAGATTTCTATTTAACCGCCCTGTTAGGACAGGACGAGGCTGTCACAGAAGTTACTGATCAGTTGTCAAGTAGCTGTAGTTGGAGCAGAGCTGCTCCCCTGAAGACCCAGGCGTGGCCCAGATCGACTCTGTGCTGACCAAGGAGAACAAGCGTCCTGGGGAAGGACTTCTTTTCTTCTTTTCTCAAGAAGTTGAGGAAGGACGGGAGAGTTTTTACCCAGACAGCCAGGACGACGCAACACTTGCTTCTTCAGATCAGACTAGCAGGGAGTCAGAGGTGAGCTTCGGTCCCCAGGGACTGGAGTAACTGCTTCAGGTTTTCCCTCTCGGTCCCCAGGGACTTTGAGGAGAAAAGGGATGCCTGCAAGATACCTTACTGGACCCGGTTTTCAGCTAGATTTAAATCAAATTAGGCTAAATGCGGACAGAGCTATAGCTAACAGGGAGTTTAATTATTTTAGCGACTTAATTGCTCGAGGTTGCCTGAGGATATTGAGGGCTTTGGGGAGATACATCCACTGGGTAAGGTCTTGAGTAAAACTCTAAATCCTGACCCATAAGGTCAGGTGAGACGTGTGATTGCAAAAGACTACTCTAACTCTGATTCTTAAAATCAGATGAGAAGGAAAGGTGAGAGTGTACTCTAAACTCTAGCTCATAAAGCTGGATGAGGAATTTTCCTATGATTAAGAGCTCTAACTCTGGTCCATAAGACTGGATGGGTACTGGGAGTGTTAACTGTGTGACATCAATGAGACGACTCTCCGAGCCTCTCCAGCCTGGACTCCAGAAAAGAACCTTCCTCAACAACTCCATCCAGATCGAGCAGCTTAACATCGAGTCTTAAGATTGTTTAGTGAATTAATATTTCTTCTTTACTTATAATCATATTAATTAATTGTACTGTTGTGCTGTAACGCTGATCCTCCCCTGCAAACTATTAATTAAAGCAAACAAAATGTAATATTCTCGACTATTATTCATCACCCACTTGTCCATGGAAATGTAAGTTTGGTTCACAAAGATAACATCAACAATATTAGGAGGTTTTTAAAGGTTAATCGTTAGCACAAAGGTTATATAAAAACAACACCCCAGGGTCCAACCACCTGGATCCTAAAACTTTCTGGGTCAGTAACAATAGCCAGCTTAAACAAAGGGGAAGCTTCCGTTAACACGAGTTGCCTTACGCTAACCTCTCCGGTCCCCAGCAGCTAAGGTGGAGAGAGGCGCAGAGGTGTAAAAAGTGGGTGTGACTCGCGGATGCTAGGAAGTTAATTTGCCCAGATGAATTCCCCTACCGACAGCCTTTAGTCGGAGCAGTCCCACATAGTTACAGGTAATACCCAAACTCCGGGACCGGTTCAATAGACCCTGTTAGCAGGTAGGCTGCAGCGAGGGTGTGTCACGCACCTTGTGATTACCTCGCTGATTATCAGAAAAGCAAACAATATGTAGATATGTATTTGAATGTATATGCAAGTGTACCTATGTATGTATATATGGGTAGGTATGGGTATATTTATTTATAGAAATTTACTGCAAAGTCATGAATTTTCTAAGTTCTTTATACATATGTATTTTGTTGTGTTTTGTCATGTTTTTGCAAGTCTAGAGACAGTAATCGGGTGTTTTGGTTTGTGCTATCTTTGTGTATATTTCTTATATTTTGTAGTCTTACTTTCCGTCTTTCCTTTCTTTCTAATCCTATTATTAAAAAAAAAAAACTCCACTAGATAATTAGTAGAGTAAATATTTCATAATAATGGTATGGAGAGGATGGCTGTAAGGGGAGAAGGGAGGCCATCTTAGGAAGAAAAAAAAACATTACGGCAAAGACTGGTTCATCCCAAAGATCCAGTCACACAGACAGAGTAATATTGTGTATGCTGTTCAGTGTTAGGAGGGCTGTGATCAGTCTTATATCGGGGAAACTAAACAGCCACTGGCCAAAAGGATGGCCCAGCACAGAAGATCAACATCATCAGGTCAGGACTCTGCGGTCTACACTCATCTCCAGGCCAGTGGTCACTCTTTCAGGGATGAAGATGTTCACATCCTTGATAGAGAGGAACAATGGTTTGAGAGAGGAGTAAAGGAGGCCATCTTTGTGAAAAGAAACCATCCATCATTAAACAGAGGTGGAGGCCTCCGGGTTCAACTGTCCCCCACTTACAATGCTGTTATTGCTAGTATCACTCAGCCCTCTGTGAATAGCAAACAACCATCAGGGTGTAACGATCCATCGTTAGGCTGATGGTCTTCCTTGATCATGTGATCAGCTGGTTTTGGCTGTCAGTAGCAAAGTGGTTGATCCACTGTGAGACGGTGCTATTTATAAGACTGAGCTGAATACAGCATCTCAGACTGAGGAAGTCTTTCGGACGAAGGACGAAACGTTTCTACTTTTTTGTTTTGTTTTTGTTTTTTGGAATGTCCAGAAGACCAGACTTAGCTTTTTTAGATTCCAAGGCAGTTGTTGATGATGTTGGAATAATATTTGGACTGGAATTAAAGGGAACATGGACTATGATGTTTGCAGATGGCATTGTGATCTGTGGGGAGAACAGGGAACATGTCCAGAGGAGGGACAGTGGGTATATTGGTAGAAGGATGTTAGAAAATCAGCTGACAGGAAAAAGACAAAGCGGAAGGCCAAAGAGGAGATATATGGATGCAGATAGACAGGACATGAAGGTAGTTGGAGTGAGGACACAGGATGCAGAGGACAGAGTGAGTTGGAGGAGGATGACTAGCTGTGGCGACCCCCTGAAGAGGGAAAAGCCGAAAGAACAAGAAGACTAAAATAGCATATCCTAGACCTCAATTAAAGAATTCTCATTGACAAACTTTAATATTAGCACAGTGGAATTGATTGAGAAGAAAATACATTTATTAAAGTAACTCAAAATTATTACACCATGGACATATGGATTCATATTCAATATGAAAGTGGAAATAACATGACAGGCTGATTCATCATTAGTGAATATTCCTCAAGACAAGTCTAAATGAGGCTCAGTGTGTGTGTGGCCTCCATGTGCCTGTATAATCTCCCAACAATGCCTGGGCATGCTCCTAATGAGATGGTGGATGTTCTCCTGAGGGATCTCTTCCCAGACCTGAATTAGAGCATCAGTCTGTGGTATGATGTGACCTTGGTTAATTGA
>JBBPBX010001397.1:0-17672 GCA_038048925.1 Garcialebias charrua
TGAATTACATCTCCGTCCGGTTGATGGCGGTAATGCACTGAGTTTGTAAACTGCCAGTAAACACCATCGAAGAAGAAGAAGAAGAAGAGATGACGCGTATTAAACACTGAAGCGTATAGTGGACAATTTTTTCGTGTTTATTGTTAATCACAACCCCCCCAATGTTAGACCTAAAGTTACGCCCCTGGTTTTTAACCGGGATTTGAAAACCGAGATTCATTCATCCAGAATTGAATTCCTTATCAATTCTGTTATCAATTCTCATTTGGGTAATAAAATATAGTAAACCATTTGTGTTCATAAAGAATTTATTTATGGATATTTTCCCATATTTTTAGACTCATTTTTCGCTCTGATTCTTCGTTTTTCATTTTTGGCGAAAATGGTGCAGTACCAGTTTCGGCCGCTATAGAGGCGCTGTAGGCAGCAGCCAGCAGAGGACTCAGAGAGTGAAGAGGAAGAGTGGCCACTTCCAGAAGTTTCTACTTGCTGTGTTCGAAAAAAGCCTCCTTTGGTCGGACTGACTCTGTCGCTGCCCGCTCCCTGCTGTGGATGTAGCTGTTTTTGTTTGCAAGATACCACTCATAACCACACCGCGGATTTTTAAATCCAGCTGATTTCACATTTGGTTCAGCTCAGGAGCCCGTCTGCTATAGTGAGGTAAGAAATATATTTTTAAGCGTTTATTTAGCTAAATTTAAAGAAACAAAGCGTCCGGTTTGACCCGCCTGGCGCCTGCATAAAAGTCAGCGAACTTTTTTTTTTAATCCAGCTGATTTGAACATTTCGTTAAACTCAGGAGTACGTCTACTATTAAGTCAGCTAAGAATTATATTTTTTAAGCGTTTATTTAGCTAAATTTAAAGAAAGAAAGCGTCCGGTTTGACCCGCCTGGCGCCTGCCTAAAATTCCGCGAACTTTTTTTTTTTAAATCCAGCTGATTTGAACATTTCGTTAAGCTCAGAAGGACGTCTGCTATGAAGTCCATAGTGTTCTATATATGATATCTATGATGAAGTCAGCTAAGAAATATTTTTTTCGGGCGCGGCGCATGTCTGTGATGTCAGCGCTTAAATACGTCACCACCAGGAGTCTGCAGAACCGATAAGCTGAATCGTTAAGACAAGCATCCTACAATTCCATGGAATTGGACTTTTAAGAACCGGTTCTCTAACAGAACCGGTTCTCGGTTCCCATCCCTAAGTGTAAGAGGGGGTGAAGAGACGACACAGGAGACAGGCTGCAGAACTTCACCTTTTAATCAACTCTTACTAAACTGGCGGGAACCCGCCCAACACTGCTTTATATACCCACATAACATCCGGTCCTCTGGACCTTTCACAATAAAAGCATCCTGTAATACATTCGGTCCACTGGGTGTGAGTAGAGCCCCCTAGTGGTCCACCACAAGAGCACCTTTTTATTTGTTAGCTGTGTTTTATTTTGGTTCAGTTGAAGAGTCCAAGGTGATCCCTTTTCCTCTGCACTGAATGTTGTCATCCCTCACTACTTCCCCCAGCCTGTTTCATTTGAAATTTAGATTGTTTTTAATAAGTTAGTTTTTGTTAAATGCATTCAGTGTTTTTAACTATTTAAATTCAGGTCTTCAGTAATTTAAAGTTATTGAAACTGAATAAATTTTGTAATTTTTTTGAATCTTGTCTCCTTATTTCCAGCAGAACTTACCTGTGTCCTTATTGCAACCTTTTAACATTTTATACTTGGGTTTTACAATAAGGAAAATCCACAATAAGTGGTCACTTAAAAAAATGTTCAATATCAGATCTCATTCCTGGCCAATAACACACTGTCAATGCTTTCTTAAATGTTCGTTCAGCACTGTAATGACCAGAACATGGATTACCATGAAAAATTGCATTGTTTCTGTAACCAGTGCCAATGGAATTAACACTTGATAAAACTCAGGTTTCCCAGGCGTTCTTTGGCCTTTGCGACACAAGTTACATAGCACCAAGTTATGAAACTGCCACCATAGTTTTCTCTGCATTCTACCTCTTACCTGTCTGAGGTAGGGACGTTTGTTGTTTTCTACCCAAGTATGCACTTCCCAGAGAACAGGATCAGCAAGTTGTGCGGTTACAATGTCCATGTTATGGTCAGATAATGTCTGTTGTAATGTGGCAAACCCCACATTTACCTGTGCCCTATCAGTGTCCACACAACACACTTTTGATACAACATTGGTCACCTCCAAAGGTTCAAAGGTCAAGCATGGCAACTCAGTGAGACAGATTTTCCTAAATCACTAGGCGAAGAGTGAGCATCAGGTAGCGTCGCACTTGTCATCTCGATCGAGTCCTGTCCTGTGACATGGCATCTGTATTTGTGTGTTTCTTACCATCTTTGTGAGTGATTGTCCATTGATACGGATCCACTTCCAATGTCCCATGACCCCTGTTCCTGTAGGGTCATGTGTGATGTCCATTTTCCTTAAATTGTAGTTTTCCTGCTCCCTGTTGTGTCGTGAAGGGGACCGGAACCGTACCCGCCCAGGACTGGGAGAGCGAGAAAAGCTCTCACTTTCATAGTGGTCAGGAGAGCGACCACGGCTAGCGTAACGTCTGTTTGAAGCGCTGTAGCCCTGCGAGTAGCGTTCAGATGAGCTGAATCGAGAAGGTGAATCCCGTTGGTTGTGTTCCTCCTTGTCGTATGATGTGCGTAAAGAGCTGCGGCGACAGTGTGTTCCGGTCGTTTGATGAGTCTTTGCCTTGTGGTGACAGATGGTAGTCGTCCGATGAATATCTGTCCTCACCTCGTCCAGCCGAAGCGGAGCTCCGATGACGAAATCCATAATCCCGCCTGTCCTGTCGATATGCGTCCTCACGCTGGCGGTCAACCGTCACTTGTAGCTGTTGAACTTTGTCAGACAGTATTTTGATAGTCTTTGCCATTTTCTTGAAATCATCCATAGTAGCCGAGTGGACTCCTTGAGGAGCAGGTGAAGGAAGCAGAGTAGACCACCCAGGTGAGACAGCAGGGTAAGCTGGTGTAGAAAAAAACTGCAGTAGGGATGTGAGCACTCTACTAGCTTGGCGAGCAGTTTCAATTTGCATAGCAAACTGTAGTGCAGTCTCCAATGTCTTAACACCCTGCTCCTGACATCGCAGTTGGAGGTATGGGTCAAGTCCAGCAAGAAAGCGTCTAAATTTTTCTCCCTGTTTAGCATTATTATCATAAGTTGGAAAAGCTTCCTCAACCAAACGGCAAATCTCTGCAGCAAACACAGGAAGAGCTTCACCAGGAAGGCGACTGCGTGCATTAATGTAGCTTTGGAAAGTCAACAAATACTGTAAGCAGTTTGTCCAAACACGATCTTCAGCTTCTCCTTTTTTTGGCTTATTGATGAGTGTTTTTAACCTTTTTGGTGTTGTTTTTACTGATTCTGTGTTCATTTCTGGGTTCCATTTTAACAGAGCCAGCAAAGCAAAGGGCCAGCTTTTGAACTTTTTAATTGCTGAAGCCAAACTGGCTATCTATTTGTCTCGCAGGGACAGGCTGCAGGCCGGACCCCAACTTGATGCTGTGGCTCTGTGGAGGTGCAACGTCAAGGCCAGGCTGTGGCTGGAGTTCTGCTTCCACAGAGCCACTGGGGATATACAGCACTTTTTGAAGACATGGGGCTTCAGCGGGCTGTTGTGTAATGTATCTGCTCAGGGAGAACTACAGTTCACCAAACACATTATTTGAGTGACTTTCACGCTGTGAACTGATGACGTGTCTTTGACTTTGTGTTTCATGATTGTGTTTACTGATTGTAAGTTTACTGATTGTTAATAAACGTTTTGTTAAAAATCAAAAAAATCTCCTTTGTGGCTGAATAGTCTGTTTTAACTGCATCAGATAGACTGCCCCAGTAACTAAAAGCAGCTCCCCCCAAGCATGTAGGTAACAGTTTCGCCAAACTATCCTCATTAGCATCAGGATCAGCCGCAGCAGTCACTTCAAAACGTCTGCACCATTTAGAGAAGTCCTCTTTTTCATCCCCCAAAAAGATGTGGCTGTACTGTGGCCTGGTACAGCCAGTAGCAGAATGAAAAGGTAATTATTCCCAACAATTACTCTAACTGGTCCTTGTAACATGCAGCAGAGAAAAAAAAATGGAGAAGGAAAAAAAAAAGTTTGTCCTCAGCAACCGCTAACGCCTGTCAGCATGTGCAGCATTAGCTATGGCTAGTAGCATGTGCAGCATGTGCTCACGCCGTTCCAATCGCTCAAAGCGTCCACAAACCCGCTGCCACCAGTGTAACACCGCTGTATGAGGTGAAGACGTGTTACCAATACATCCGGAGGACGTGGGTGGAGAAAGAGCAAACACACTGACAGGGAATAGCTTGACTGTCCGAACCTTTATTCAGCCCTTCGTTACAGCTTCATCACAATACAGCCTCAGCCTGCGTCTGCGTCTTTCCCCCCACTCAGTGTTGCCAGGTGAGAAATGTAGGATTATCGTACTAGAGACGTAAAATTATCGTATTTTGAGGAAAAATTTCGTACACCCGTCATAACCAAAATAACAAGTCTAATGATGCGCTACTCTAGTGTTGAATGGCATCTAACAGACACTCACAGCTTTGTAGCGTCAGTACAGAACAGATTCATCAACAGCCCCACAGTTGTGTAACGCCAAAAATACACTACACGCGGCTCCGCTCCGCCCCGCTCCGCAGGTCGCAGCTGTGCGAGTCCAATTTCCACTACCTGCGCTCAGCTCAGGTCCGAGTGGATGCGCCGCTCCGAGACGCATGCGCGGGAATTGCGAGATCGCGCGATAAATCAAGTGATAAATAAGTAAGTCAGAACAAAACAATTCACTCGGTGGAAGAAAGAGAACAACTGTAGATACTGCTGCCTTGATATTCTCTCGTAAATGAGCTACAGGACATGGTTTGAGCAACAGGAAGTGATGTATTACATTTCAGAATAAAATACTTTATTTATTTCTTGTATTTCTTTTTATTTCTTGTATTGCGTTTGTAGGCGTAGTCATAAATGATAGTTTGACAGCATTTTTGTACAAATAAATCCGTATAGAGCTAGGATTAGTCCGCCCGTGGTGATTTTATTTTGTAAATACGGAAGTTGTGCTCGTTCCTTTTCCTGTTGGTGCGACGTAATCTTCAAAAGTTGACTCCGGCACAGCTCCGGCGTCCGGCAGAAATAGAAAAATTTCTAATTTTGACGGACTGCCGTCCGCTCTCCGCAGCTCGCCGCCGCCGTGCGGAGCCAGTGTAAATTCTGTCATTGATTATAATGGGTGCGTATTTGCTGCGGAGGTCGGACCGGAGCGGGGCGGAGCTGCAATGCATGTAGTGTATTTTTGGCGTTAGGCTAATGTGTCCTCCATAAACAATGACGGGTGGGAACTAAAGCCTAGGATATAGTTGACGCGTCGCATAGGGCGCGCGGCCAAAGTGACGCAATCGCGAAGTCCCCGCCCCCGCGCTTTGGCCAGCGCGTTGGTTTCGCGCGTGGTCGTGCACCTCCCAGATTTTGAAGCTCCGCAAGCCTAGCGCGCGCGCCAAATTGATTGACAGGTGGGTGTGGACCTCACCGACAGCCTTCACGCCAGATTCTGCAGCTGTCTGCGCCGCTGTGGTCGTGGAAACGGCGTCGCGAGGCATGGAGGAATGTTTTGTGACACAAAATGTATTAAATTCTCCTTCATTCCTGATCTGGAGTCGGACTTTTCTTTTGTTTTTTCGCCAAAAGTCACGTGATCGCTTTCTCCTCCGCTGACTCCATGCATTAAAACCGCAAATAAAGACAACAGTTCAGCACGCGAGCGGAAAGCTATTTGTTTTTGTTGTGTGACGTCAAACAGTTCTTCTTCTACGGTAGATTTCTTCTTCTACACCCTTTCTTGCAACATATGCACAGGTTTTAGAGGGTACTGCCACCTGCTGGTCAGTAAAAGAACAGCACTTTGCCAAGCGCTGCCGTGCCACACCATAAACGCATGCACAGTGCGCGCGCAGCACGTGCGCTCCAGCTTGCGGACCAAAGCGCGACTATATCCGAGCCTTGATGAGCCAAATCATGAGACCCGGAGGCCACCTAATGTTAGGAAATGGACATAGCACCAGGTTTGTTTGTTTTTTGACAAAGAGAAACAGTATTCATGATAACTGACAAGAAAATAAAGATCTGACTTAACATATTAACATTTTATTTTTAGAACAACGTCTCTGTCCTCAGAAATGACAACATTTAATAATAATTAAAAAAAACTTATGCAAAAGTAAAAGTATCTGATACCAGGTTATAACTTAAAATAAAGGTGCATATATATAACCTGGCTATATAATAACCTGTAAAATTAACTGGTAGCCAAAATAACAAATTACGTAATAATAAATGATAAATGAACAAACAACAGTCAAAGGGTACATGGTCCCCCAAGTTAACTCCAACATCTAATGTTAACAAAAAACTAAGTGGTGTGTAGCTGTAATCGCCCATCTTCATAAGCTGTCCAGTCTGTATCAGTCATGTCACGTCTCCACCTTTGGCAGTTTTCTGAATAAAATGAAGAGCAGAGAGGAGACTATTGTTTAAATGAAATACATTGTACATTACATGATAAATGACTAGTTACCTGTTCATAATGTGCATGAAATAGCAGGGTATATGCAGAAATTCTAGAGTTGAATTTAATACCTTTTAATACCTTTTTAATACCATCAAAATATTTTTTAATACCATCACGGCACCGAGCTGTAACCGTAGCGGCAACCTGTTGTATTTAAGTTCCATGCAACTAATTGTAAAGCAGCATACAGACTTCTTTTTAAGCAAGCCTATTCTGCCTCCACATGATTTTATCTTTGATCTTAGCTGATATCATTATTGATTTTACTTGATTTTATCACTTGCTTTATTTTATTTATTTTTTAAGCAAGCCTAATCTGCATCCACATGATTTTATCTTTGATCTTAGTCGATATTATTATTGATTTTATTAGATTTTATCACTTGTTTTATTTTGATCTTTGCTTTGTTACACTTTGTAGCACTTTGAGATTTTTATTAATGAAAAGTGCATTATAAATTGAATTCATTATTATTATTATTATTATTAAAGTGATAAGATTACTGTCATTTTCTTCCTAAACTTTGGTAGTAAATGTAGTTTTATAACAATGGATACAGTACATCAATTTGCTTCTTGCCTCAATAAAAGCACTAACCTATTTGTTATTTAAATCTAACCCAAGAGAAAAAGTTTAATTGTTCCCACACACAGCATATCTCTAATGGCAAACAAAAAACTGTAAACTTGAAAACAGAACAGTTTAGTTAAAATAATTCAACACTGAACACATGCATAATTCAAAAAGAGAGGAAGAAAAATAATAACTACTGTATTTTTCATCCTGTAAGTTGCAGTTTTTTGCATAATTTACATGCCTTGCAACTTATAGGACGAAGTGACATATTTATAGATTTTCCCCCCATATTTATAAACCTGAAATATGGCCGTTTCCATTCATTCTGACTGAAAAAAAAACCCTGCAGTTCCTGATGGTCCCATAGAGTATGGCATGCTGTTGGCTGTTGTATCATGTAATAGGAAAACGTGCCTTTAATGGCAAATTAAAAAAAGTTCAAGACAAAAACAACTGGACTTTATTTATTATACTATTTATTATACTATACTTTGTTTGTTTTATTGCACTTTTTAGAATTCACCATGTCCTGGATGACTGAGAATCTTCACTAGCTATTAATGACCCAATCGGCCTGCCATACTCTCCCCACCTCTCTGCTTGAATCCAGCAGCAAGCTGCACCACGGTGGCGAAATGCAGCTAATTTGACCATTAAAGTGCATTTATTAAGAAAATGATAGACAGAAACACATCTCTGCTATAATTTCGAGCTAACAAATAATTGTTTAGGTATTTTTCTTGTTAAATGACGGCGAAACGAGCCGCGCTCCTTTTTCCTGTTTTCACCGCTGAGCGATCACGGTGCACACAGGCAGCGACACTTTTTTTTTTTAAATAAAGCCGATTTAACCATTAAAGTACATTTATTAAGAAAACGTTAGACTGAGACACACCTTTTGCTATAATTTCGAGCTAACAAACAATTGTTTAGGTAAATTTCTTGTTAAATGTCGGAAGATAAAGTCGCGCTCCTCTTTCCTGTTTCTTTTTACAGACATGATCAGGTCCTACCTTGGTGCGCAATGTTTTAATATTCCCTGGTGGGCTGTGTGCTGCAGGAAAAGCGCTCCCTGTTATTATTTTTATTTCTGAGAGAACTTTTTATAACATATATAGTAGAAACAGCGCATCAGAACACCGCAGAAGTCTGAGCGAGCTGCTCATGTTGAAGGTTTCACTTTCAACTAGGTTTCACATTCAGCTGACTGAGCGCTGTCAATCAATTCAGTAGGCGTGTCAGCAAGTGACCAATCAGCGTGCTCAGTTGTCCCCTTCGTGTGCAGCAGCTCATATTACAACAAGGAGAACGTCTGAGCTGAAGTCAGCTGAAGTGAAGCAGCCGCTCCGTATACGCGCGTATACGGAGCGGCTGCTTCACTGTATCTCGGCCTTGAGCCTCGGCCAGCTGTAGGTGCGCGCGCACACTGAGGGCGAGATACACTCGCGCGTCCTCACGATACGCCAATACGCAGCGTACGTATGCCCCGTACGCAGCGTAGCCCCGCGTAGCCCCTCAGGGCAAGTACGCGCAAAGGTATTTTTTTACTACGCATACGCGATTCGCATACGCGATGCGCGGTGTCTGAAGGGCGAGATAGACTCGAGCGTCCTCACGATACGCCAATACGCAGCGTACGTACGCCCCGTACGCAGCGTAGCCCCGCGTAGCCCCTCAGGGCAAGTACGCGCAAAGGTATTTTTTTACTACGCATACGCGATTCGCATACGCGATGCGCGGTGTCTGACCTAAACTTCCCCGGCTCCGGACTGTTTTGTATGTTACACAAATGAAATAAATTCCTCTTTTTTATCGCTGATCGGGCCTTTTCTTTTGTTTTTTTGCCTAAAGTCAAGTAACCGCTTCTTCCTCCGTTCACTCGATGAATGAAATGAATGAATTCAGGTCCTACCTGGGTGCGCGATGTTTTATATATTCCCTGGTGGGCTGTGGTGGGCTGTGGGCTGCAGGAAAAGCACTCCGTGCTCAGCTGCTCATATTACAACAAGGAGAACGCGAGCGTTTGGAGCGAAAAACTAGCGGAAGTGACGATCGGAAGTGACGGTACGGAGGAAATGACGTTAGAATTTGGAGCGAAAACACGAGAATCTACGCGAGAACGAAAGCCGAGTGTAGCAGCGGCTCCGTATACGCGCGTATACGTCCGTATACGCGCGTATACGGAGTCTGCTTCAGTGTATCTCGGGCTTGACCTAAACTTCCCCGGCTCCGGACTGTTTTGTATGTTACACAAATGAAATAAATTCCTCTTTTTTATCGCTGATCGGGCCTTTTCTTTTGTTTTTTTGCCTAAAGTCAAGTAACCGCTTCTTCCTCCGTTCACTCGATGAATGAAATGAATGAATTCAGGTCCTACCTGGGTGCGCGATGTTTTATATATTCCCTGGTGGGCTGTGGTGGGCTGTGGGCTGCAGGAAAAGCACTCCGTGCTCAGCTGCTCATATTACAACAAGGAGAACGCGAGTGTTTGGAGCGAAAAACTACCGGAAGTGACGATCGGAAGTGACGGTACGGAGGAAATGACGTAGAATTTGGAGCGAAAACACGAGAATCTACGCGAGAACATCAGCCGAGCTGTAGCAGAGGCTCCGTATACGCGCGTATACGCGCGTATACGGGCATATACGCGCGTATACGGAGTCTGCTTCACTGTATCTCGGCCTTCACGCCGAGATACAGTGAAGCTGTCTGACGATATGACTGACGATATGACGTCTTTGTTTTAGCTAAGGTCCTACTTGGAACATAAAATTAGAAAAGATAAATAAATTCACAGACCTTTTTTTAGACGACAGAACAAGAAAAATATAGTTGTGTAGGTTTTAAAAAATTTAATACCTCGTCAGATGACGTTTATTACTTTTTAATACTCTTTAATGGCCTTAATTTGTGTTAATTTCATTTACTACCTTTTACTACCTTTTACAACCCCGCGGATACCCTGAATAGTTTAGGCCATCAGCTAGGCTAATTAAATAATTAATTAGGCTTACCTTAAGGTTCAATCTCCTGTCTTGAGTCTGCTGCATCCTGCTGAGTGGGGGAGTAGTCACCAATAACATGCTTTGCTATGGCAGTTGCCTTTATGCGGTCAAGTGACATGTTTTGTGCTGTTTTGGAGTCACTAAATATGTCCTTGATGACATCCACCAGATGGTCTGTGGCCCTCATTGCGATGTTGTGCTCTGCTAAAAAACCTGCTAGCTTGACCTCTGCCGTCTTTACTGCTGTTTCCAGCTTCTCCTTTTCTGATGTTCTTTGCAAGCATTGTATTAGAGTTTTCTCTTTCTCTGTGTGTTTTTGGGATTTGCTGTGGTTTTTTAATACCGTTATTTCGGACACCAGCACTGTGTTGCAGCACCGGCAGAAAGCTTTTCTCTCCGAGCCAGAAACAGGTCTCACCCACACGAATAGACTCTCCCACTCTTTTCGATAGCTTTGTGGGCGGTGCTGCTGCTTACTCCGCCCTGCCGTCTTCTTAACCTTTGTCTTCTTAACCTTTGTCTTCTTAACCTTTCCACCTTGTCTTCCTTCCATTTTTTCCCCACTTATTTTGATCACGTTTCGCGGCGTCCTGCTTTCCGCTTCTTCTTCCTTTTTTTCCCTCCTCTTCCGTCTCACACGCGCCTCGGACTGTTCAGCCAATCATGGCCGTTGTTCTGAAGCAAACGCATTACGTCACGATTGGCTGGAATTTCCAGCCAATCGTGCATCTGTTGTGGACACTGATGCCTTCAGGGTTCACAAAAAAACTCGGAGATAGTTGCGACAGGCTGATGGCAACCGATAACGACACATTCACGGAATGGTTAAATTATCGTATTTTTGGTCTTTTTCGGGATTATTGATCTTACATCGTACAAATGGCAGAACTATCGTACAACTACGACAATGACCGTACACCTGGCAACACTGCCCCCGCGTAACCTGAACACCACACACCCAAACCAACGAAGAACTCTCTTAAAGACACAGTAACATAAATATATATCTGCCCCTGTATTTCCACCACATTAATTGAACTGTCAAAATAAATAATCTTACAATAACAATGACAACAGTACAGTCATAAAATAGGCAGTCATACTAATTTAAGTTTCTCTATTTTTTCATCCATCCATTATCTTTTACCCACTTCTTCCATTTTGGGTCACGGGGGTCACCGGTGCCCATGTCCAACAATGTGCGAAGGGCGGGGTGCACCCTGGACAGGTCTCCAGTCCATGACCACAGAACCAAACAAGACAAACAACCATTCACTCTCTCTCTCACACCTGACAATTTAGAATTACCATCTAACATGCATGTTTTTGGTCTGTGGGAGGAAACCGGAGTACCTGGAGAAAACCCACACATGCACGGAGAGGACATGCCTAGAAAAATACCGGGCCAGGATTCAATCCAGCGACATTTTGCACTGAAACAGCTCTATCAACTGATCCACCATACTGCTCACACTTTAGTTCAATCATTTAAAAATAAATGATCAATTACTTTTTTTCTTTAAAAGGTATTAAAATAACAAGAACAGAAAATCTTCATTGTTTTATTTAAAATATAGTCATGCTTGGAAGCAGATTTATTCAAAAAACTCGATAAACGCGTTTCAAAAACTAGTTAGACACAAAGTTGTGATAAGAGCACTTGTTAAATTTACCAGGCACCTTTTATCGGCAGCCAGCATCGGAGTTTGTGCTCCATCTGTGAAGACAATTGCAAATCTAAAAGCTGAACGCAAAACTTGATTTTATTTTAAAAAAAAAAAACATTCCATCAAAGTACATAGTTGTAATTAATGCTATTGTACAGAGAACAGATTTACTGAAGCAAAATGTCAAAAACATGTCAAAAGCTCAGTAGATTTACTATTAAGTCACGCTTTGGATGAAGCTTGTCTTTATGTTTCTATCATTTGAATCATACAGAAGTCAATAAAGGACAAGATTAGAAAATTCATATTGTTTTGATGTGTATATATATATATATATATATATATATATATATACTGTATATACATGTATATATATACTGTATATACATGTATATATATATATATTATATATATATATATATATATATATATATATATAGTATATAGTATATATATATATATATATATTCTTTCAAAAAAGTAAAAAGCAAAAGGGGTACTTCTTCATTAGAAATCTGGAGTTATTGGGTGATTCAAGCTGAACATGTCACCAAGGAGCATCCATCATGGAGCAGTGGACTGACCGTAACTAAACGACGAAACAAAGTGCTACACAAGAACCACTCATTTGATATATTTAATAAGTTAAAATTTTATCTAGATCAAGTTAAACTAGCATGTTTATGATAACTCAACGGGATAGGCAACTCAAAAATCTTGGAGAAAAAAATAAATAAATAAAACTCCCATCAAAATAATTAGCGTGCCCAGCCTCTAAACAGCTGTAAAAATGTAAAAATAATCTTTTAACTTTGTCCGCTCACCTGAACCACCCAAAGTCAAAACTTGCAATTACTTTTTGGTTGATTGCATTTCATACCAAGTTATAAATCTTTTGTTTGATCAGACCATTCCCCCTTAAAAACGCCAAAAAGGAAGAATTAATCAATTGGTGAGCTTTGTTAGTTGAAGTGCTTGTTTTTAGGTGCAGCTTTGGCTCTCAATTGGAAGAGGCTCTTTATCACACGGTTCACGTGATATACTAAAGTATTGTAAACATGCAGTAGCAAATACTTAAAATTGTATTTATTTTTATTTAGGGTCTTCGTGTTTATTGCCACATTAACTATTTTAAGTATTGTTTTAAACTAGCTTAGCCTCCAAGAGAGAAATCTGGAAGTTATTAATTAGGGTAATGCATTACATGTATTTAGGTGGAAAAAACTGTGGAAACACCACTTGAAGGAAAAACAGCCCCTAAAGCGAAGCTTACTTATACTGTATATAAATTAAAAGTACTGTGAAGACCAAACAACAAGACAAGATGAACTAAAAGGACATGTTAACAAAAATGGAGCTTTGTGTTTCTTTTTTCCATTGAAGAAATGAAACTAAAGACACCCTAAAAAAAAAAACTTGATAAAGCTTGTTTTAGATCAAACTGCACTGAAAAACTGAGCCCTACATGTAAAACCACTTTTAAATCATATTACAAAACACTAAAACCTAGAGTCCTTTCTCCAAATGAAACCTGTTACGCTCAGCGGTGGATTCGTTGACATGTGACGAGATATTCTGGAAAAGCTTGTGTGTCATTGAAGATGATGAACATCGCTGGGCTGGTGATGTCATCAGTCACGCTGTCGTATCTGAGGGGAATATCGCCCGTTTCCTTTAGCGGCGCCGTCTTCATTGAATGGGTGCCTTTAGTGAAGTCTCCCGTTAAAACCTTTGACACAAAAATAAACTTGTATCCATCTGCGTTTGGGGGTGAATACTGATCCTGGACAGACAGCGAAGAATTGACGGCGAAGTACACTCCCCGACCGTAGACAGTGGCTGTGGGGAACACATTTCCATGATTAGACAGAGGTATAGTATTTAAGATGACCAAGTGCAAGTCAAACATGGAGAAGTATTAAAGTTTACCGTTCTTCCCACAGAAGCTTCTGTTGAATCCATGAACACAAATCTCTTTAACACTAGCCTCGCTGGTGCCGTGGAAAAGAGTGCGTTCGATTGTTGGGTGGGTGGACTGTTGCAGCACGCTCGCTTTCTTCAGCTTGTACTGATTGTACAGCAGTCGATTCATGAGTTTCTCCACCTGGGAATACAGCTCAGTTTTATCAGTAATATATCATGATGAATTAGATTGAAGTGGGAATGTGATTAAGGTCAAAATGTTGAGGGGAAAAAAGCTGAAAGAGTTTTAAAGCTAAGCTCAAAGAAACATGCTCCTGAACTCAGTTTGTCCTGCTGCTTTTGGTCTTTTCCATTAAAGCTGCAGTATGTAGTTTTTGGAACACGCTGGAACAGAAAAATTTTGAACAGAGACACGTTTCTGGGCCCTCCCCCTTGCTCTCGGGTGAACTTCAGCTCAGCCTCCATAGCTCGGCCTCCACTGCATGTCCTGTCGCAGCCGCTGTGATTTTCTGTGTTTATATGTTAATAAAACGTTCTAAAAAATAAAATAAAAACATGGAGCGCTGGTCCAGCACACCAGAACACCAGAAATCTGCAGAGCCTCGCGCAGCCACGTTGAACCCGAGTTTAATTCGCTCGTGACAAATTCATTAATTTCCTCATCATTTCAGTCATGGAGTCAGCGGAGGAGGAAGCGATCACTTGACTTTTGGCAAAAAAAACAAAAGAAAAGTCCAGATCAGGGATGAAGAAGGGGAATTTAATACATTTGTGTCACATACAAAACAGTCCTGCATCGCTTTGCAATCCTTTGAACGAGAATGTGCGCGGCCGCTGGGGCTGGGACAGGCGGGGGCGTGGGTTAGGGGCGTGAGAAGCTCTGTTTTTATTGGCTGGTTAAAAACTCTGTTTTTATTGGCTGGTTAACGGCGGGTCACTGTGGGTTTTTAGAAATGCTTTTAGTACCACCTGGAGAAGCAAGGGGACTAGTTTTTTTCAGAGATTACTTGTCTAACATCAGTCTGTCAGGAGATAATGACAGAGTGAAGAAATATGTTAAAAATATATTTTTAGAAAAGTTACATATAGCAGCTTTAAAGAGGAACTAAACTCAAAAATAACTTTTTTTTAGCTGATAAACTCCCTAGAATGTGTTTAAAAATTTTTATAGCACTTTGCCTGTGTTAATTTTCATGTATTTGTGCGTATTTGTTTAAATCGGCAATATTTGGTCTAAAAACGTGTTTACGGTAGTCCTATGGGTTGAACTGGTGAATTACAGCTGAGGGTTTTGGGTGCACATTTAAAGCTGCAGTCTGCAGTTTCTGTAGTGCAGTCTAAGTTTTCTAAAAATATATTTTTAACATATTTCTTCACTCTGTCACTATCTCCTGACAGACTGATGTTAGACAAAGTAATCTCTGAAAAAAACTATAGTCCCCTTGCTTCTCCAGGTGGTAAATAAGCATTTCTAAAAAGCCACAGTGACCCGCCGTTAACCAGCCAATAAAAACAGAGTTTTTAACCAGCCAATAAAAACAGAGCTTCTCACTTCTCACGCTCCTAACCCACGCCCCCCCCGTCCCAGCCCGCAGCGGCCGCGCAGGTTCTCGTTGAAATAATTGCAAAGCGATGCAAAACTGTTTTGTATGTGACACAAATGTATTAAATTCCCCTTCTTCATCCCTGATCTGGACTTTTTTTTGTTTTTTTGCCAAAAGTCAAGTGATCGCTTCATCCTCCACTGAGTCATGACAGAAACATTCAGGAAATGAATGAATTTGTCACGAGCGAATTTAACTCATGTCCAACGTGGCTGCGCGCGGCTCTGCAGATTTCATGGTGTTCTGGTGTGCTGGACCAGCGCTCCCTGTTTTTATTTTATTTTTTAGAACGTTTTATTAACATATAATCACAGAACTTCGCAGCAGCTGAGAGGACATGTAGTGGAGGCGGAGCATTCGGAAGCAGGGCAGAATTTCACCGACAGCAAGAGCCATATATGGCTCTGAGGGGGAGGGACCAGAAACGTGTCTCTGTTCAAAATTGTCCTAAGTGCTGCGTTCTACCAAAAACTGCAGACTGAACCTTTAAATGGATGGTAAATGGACTGTATTTATATAGCGCCTTTCTATCTTATAAAGACACTCAAAACTCTTTACAACACAATCTGTGCCCTCATTTACCCATCTATACAGCACTCTACTAGATCTATAGAGCTACTTGAACAAATCATTCTAAAGAGAATAATTAATCAGAGCTTTATCACATTCAAAAAAGGCGTTCAATACAGAATTGAAAAAGACTTCTGGACAGAAGTCGAAACGTTTTCTGCGACAAATAAAGTCCAGTTGATCCTGTATTGAATGCCTTTTTTGATTTTATCATGTCCTGGACGACTGAGAATCTTCACCAGCATATTTATCACATTCATACACCAATGGGACACACATCGGAGGCAATGAGGGGTTCAGTGTCTTTCCCAGGAACACTTTGGCATGTGACTGCTGGTGGATTCGAACCCCCAACTCTTGCATTGGAGGACTGCTCTAACCACTCAGCCACAGCCGCCCTATTCCATTTACAATGGAAGACTAGAAAATAACACAAGGCATTTCTTTCAGCCAGTTTGATGTGCTGTCTTTATCACGACGTCAATCACAACAGAGGAACTGACACCGCCTGCTGATTCAGCAACAACTGTGTTTCAGATTTAACGTGTCCTGTGATGGACTGGAGACCTGGCCCCAGGGTTCCCCCACCTCTCGCAGTGACTGCTGGATATGGGCACCAATGACCCCCGTGACCAAAAAAAGGACAAAGCGGGTAAAAGATGGATGGTTTAACATTTCTTCTGTATGTTTTCTTGCAAACTATTTTTTACATAGTGCCATTTTAACAATTCAACTATCAAAGTGATTAGCAATCGCGAGCTACGACTACAGTACAGTATTAGCATTGGTAACATTTATACTTTTTGAATTGTTTAACTTTATTTGCAAAAGTTTTCCCAGAGTATTTAACTTCTAGCTACCATCTTACAAATTTTAGCTTTTAGTTCCTGTTCTGATAATTATAGTTTTTAGCAACTTTTATGCTAACTTAAGCTTTTAGCAAATTATTTGGCCATTTTAGGAACAGTTTTGTTGATTTTAGCTTTCAGCCTGTTTGATCATTTTTTAACATTTTTTTCCCGCTTGTTTTAACTTTAACAATTAATTTGTCAACAAGGGTGAATTTAGGGATCCCTTTTAATCCCGTAATAACTTCATTTCATTGTTATTCTAAAAATGTAAAACTTTTTTCCTCAACATTTTAAAAAGCTTCTTTCTGAGCGAGCCAAATATGTCACGTGTTAAAGTTGTCTTACCTGTATGATTCTTATTTTGTTGTGGTACTCCTGTATGGTCTCATAGAAACATTTAATCACTTCCTGAAATTCATCAGAGTCCTCGTCGACTTTCGTTGCTTCAGGCAAGTTAGCAAGCAGGGAGTATTCCTCCTCTGTTATTGAACAGTACAGTTAGTAACCTTTTAAATCAGTCACACAAATGACCAACATGTGTATGACGCCTCAAAACTGACAAAAGGTGAGCAACAACATCCATGTGCAACAAAAATATGACTAACAACAACAAACACTAGTTGAATAAAAATAAACTAAATATATATATTTTAAGACCCTTTCTGGAAAATTCCCCTGTCAGGACCAGCAGTCATTATGGGGTCCTATGCTTGGTCTTAATATTTATGCAAATTTTGAGTTGAAGGTTCATTTTACAACTGAAGTGTGAATTTAGTTAACTTATGGGGCATAGGCAGGGTTAGGTTTTATAAAACGAATTGAAGTCAGTACCATGTACAAATAGGAAAATAAATATAAACGTGTG
>JBBPBX010001397.1:17710-43711 GCA_038048925.1 Garcialebias charrua
AAAATGTTCAAATAATTACTAACCAACAAAAATAATGTTTTTGCTTGAAATCCCTATCCCTGGTCCCCATAGCTCAAACAAGTTCAAAAGCCTTTTTTGGTGCATTTTCTACTACCGGTAAGTGTTTTTGCAAGTTCACATTTTTATAAAATCATACAAAATCTCCCAGTTCTTCAAGAAGCGATACTGTATTGAAGATGATAACAAAACGAAAACAAAGGCGGGCCTGTCTGGTTGTTTAAAATGGTAAATGGACTGTGTGTGTGTGTGTATGGGGAAGATCGAGATGGCGTAGAGGCAGGGCAGCCGACTTGGGACCCAAAAGTCCCAGGTTCGATCCACATTCATTGCACATATCGTGGTGCCTCTGAGCAGGACACAGGACACAACTGCTTTAAGCCTCGGATATAGTCGCGCTTTGGTCCGCAAGCTGGAGCGCGCGTGCTGCGCGCGCACTGTGCATGCGTTTATAGTGTGGCACGGCAGCGCATGGCAAAGTGCTGTTCTTTTACTGACCAGCAGGCGGCAGTACCCTCTAAAACCTGTGCATATGTTGCAAGAAAGGGTGTAGAAGAAGAAATCTACCGTAGAAGAAGAACTGTTTGAAATCACACAACAAAAACAAATAGCTTTCCGCTCGCTCGGGGAATTTAAAACATTTGAATCACATAAAAAACATTCCTCCATGCGTCGCGACGCCGTTTCCACGACCACAGCGGCGCAGACAGTTGCAGATTCTGGCGTGAAGGCTGTCGGGGAGGTCCCTACCCGACCTGTCAATCAATTCGGCGCGCGCGCTAGGCTTGCGGAGCTTCAAAATTTGGGAGGTGCACGACCACGCGCGAAACCAACGCGCTGGCCAAAGCGCGGGGGCGGGGACGTCGCGTTTGCGTCACTTTGGCCGCGCGCCCTATGCGACGCGTCAACTATATCCGAGGCTTTAGACTGCTGCCATCAGGGAGGAGACTGAGGAGTCTCCAGGCTCGAACCAGCAGACTGAGAGACAGCTCTGTTCATCAGGCAGTCAGAATGCTAAACACTCTGCCTGCTCTGCCTCCCCTCCCATTTGAACTGCCTTAACACAAAAAACTTTCTCACACATTACCACTCAACACAAAGTTTTTAACACTGGACTCTGTGTCATCAAACGGGTTATTCACTAAACTCTCGGTCATGTGCTCATTCAGTTTGCACTACTTCTCATATTTGCACTAATGTTTGTATTACATTACTGCCTATAGTCATACTACTGTTTACATTCACTGTTTACATTTATTAATACGGTTTACATTTATTACTACTGTTTTACATTTATTACTACTGTTTACATTTACACTACTTTTATATCTACACTACTGCTGATACATATACAGTATTCTCTGACTAGCCTTATCTAAGGATGCCAAATGTGCCTTATGTGCCTTACTGCATATGCCACTTTGCCTCTATACCAACATCAACTACCTCATACATATACTGTGTACATTAACTCATATGCTGCTGTGCCACTCTTTGCAAATGTCAATGCTAGAACCTTCAGTTTATTTTATAGATATACTTTTTATACTTTTTTATACTACTATGAAAAAACTCAGGACAGTATTACACTTTTATTATTTCATTTTATGCTTATGTTCATTGGGTGTTTGGTGTTTTAGGGGTGTTTGGTGTTTCAGTGTTGGTGTAAATTTTCATACTTTTATACTACTATGAAAAAACTCAGGACAGTGTTACACTTTTACTATTTTATGCTTATGTTTATTAAATGTTTTAGTGTTTAGATGGTTACTGTTGCACCGAGGGACTGAGAGAAACGCAATTTCAATCCTGTGTATGTCCTGTACATATTGCAGTTTTGACAATAAAGTTGACTTTGACTTTGACACCCTATCCCCAATTGCTCCCTGGGCACCTGCAATAGCTGCCCATTGTTCCACCTGGGGGTGGATGAGTTAAATGCAGAGAGCCAATTTCGTCATTGTATGGGAACATACAATGATGACAATATATAACACATTATTTTTTATCCAGAAAGGATACAAAATGCGCTACAACACAATCTGTGCTCTCATTATAACATCAACACACATTCATACACTTCATTATGTCTTTAGAAAGCTACCAGTAATCTGAATAAAGCTGTCCATACAGACTAATGAGTGCTTTAGAACACTTCATACATAGATGGCACATACATCGGAGGCAATAAGGAGTTTGGGGGTTTGCCCAGGGACACTTTGACATGTGACTGCATATTAGTGGATTCGAACTTCCAACTTATTCTTTGGAGGACTGCTCTAACCACTTAAACACAGCTGCTCGACTGAAGCATACCTTTGCCCACACCAAAATTTTATTTAAATAGAGTTTTGACTTTTGTTGACCTTTTGCTACAGTTTGTCAGTCTCAAGGCTCCATAAACGACCCTAAGGCAGCAGAAATTTATATTTACCTGGTACATCCTGGGTCACATCTCCTAATTCAATCAACTTCCTGGAGATTTTCACAGACTTCCCTGAAGCGATGTTATATTCTTGCATCTTGTCAAAATGGATACTGTGGGGTTGGTTGTCAAGCAAGATATCAACCTTCTTAAGCTTCATCCTCCAAGCATTCTCAATGAATATTGACACATCCGCAGAATAAAAACTTGTGTCAGAGGAGGAGGGGCCATGTCGTACCCACTGAACAGTTTTCAAGATTTCCTTGTCAGACATTGAATTGGAAATTTTCTCTATAAGCAGCTTTGCATCACACAGGGCACTGGCAACATAGTCTTTGAAGCCAGAAATGGCAATAATGGTTCCCTGAATTTCAATCTCCACGGCGTGTTTCCGTTTGATCATCTCCAAACACTTATGGTGGTAATCAGTCATGTGCCTTATGGTTCTGTGCTCCAGTTTCTCCTCCACTTGCCTTTGACTCACCTTCTTACCAAAGGCAATGTCCACCCGAATCAGGTCACTACTATAGCCCGCAAACACACTTAATTCAATGGTGTTGGCAGCTTTTAATGAGTCTTCTAAAGAGATATCAACAGTTTTCTTCTCCTGTTTCTCTAATGAGGGGGTCTTGTCAGTAATACCAGAGGTGCGTTCATCTAGGATCAGTTGCTTAGACAGCTCCAAAGCTTTTCTAAGCTGTTCCTCGTCATCTTTCAGAAAGCATTGGCTTGACTCCAAAGAATATTGGATAGCTAAAGAAAGCTGGGCCTCTTCTTCCAAGTCACTACGGATGCCTGCAATTCCATCAGTCCAAAGAAGTGATCCACTTGCAGCATTCTGACCTGCTGGGGACTGAGAAGAGTCAACAACTCTCCCATCGGATACCTGGTCTGTTAGGTCTTTTGGTTCTTCTGCTGTGTACAGATCCATATCATCCAGGCCAAGCTGGTCTGGAGTGGGCGCTCCGTTTGCCCCGTCTAATAGGCCTGGAAGAGCACAAAAGGTGTTTATAACTGTAGGGAAAAAACAATAAAAGGAACTGGTGATGGGGAAAAAAAGACACTACCTCTGTTTGAAGTACCATTGCAGTCTGTCTGCACTGAATCTGATTTCACATCTTGAGCAAAGCCATCCACAGATAACTTCTGGAAGTTTTTCTGAGACATCATGTGCCATGCGGACTCAAAAACATCCTGGAAAACCAGAAATATCAGAATCAGAATCAGGTTTATTGACCAAGTATGTTGACACACACAAGGAATTTGTTTCCGGCTGTTCGTGTCTCTCTAGAAAGTGTCTCTCTAAAAATGCTAAAAACTATACAGATACTTGACATAAAAAAACGTACAAATAATACACAAAATACAGAAGGATTCACATCACATGGGGGTTGTGAATGGGTTGGGGGTCACGCTGATGGATGTCTGATGATCAGCTGTTGATGATGGTGATGGCCTGGGAGAAGAAACTGTTTTTGTGTCTGGCAGTCTTAGTGGACAGAGATCTGTCGCGTCTGCCAGACGGGAGAAGTTGGAACATGTTGTGACCCGGTGATGATTTTTCTAGCCCGTTTCCTGGTTCTTGCATAATACAAGTCCTGAATGGAGGGCACAGAAGCCCCGATGACTTTCTCAGCCGTCCTCACTGTTCGCTGCAGCCTGTTCCTGTCCTGCCTTGTGGCTGCTCCAAACCAGACTGTGATGGATGTAATATTTATGCTGTTATCAATATTTGTTGGCACTTCAGGAAAACCTGAATTGATTCACTTTCTATGTTCATCAACCGACTCACTAAATGCTAAAAATCAACCTTCATGTAAGTGTTTCCCCCCTACCATTATCCAAGGAGGGCATCCTGCCCTGTTAACAAAATCGAGTGCCCTGCCTACCAAAATCCCCCCAACCCGCCCCACCCAAGTTCTACTACGTCTGGACGGGAAGCTGCTATTGTAGCCACATAATAAGTGGCTTCAACCTAGCATTAGTAACGTAATGCTCCATTACAGCACTATCACCCCACTCAACCAACAAGCACCCTGATAAGGCCATGAATCTAGAGGAAACACTGCATGTGTTAGGACCAAAGAGGCAGTTGTTTTGAAATAACCACAGTAACCACCAAGACTGAATCTCTCTCCTTAAGTTACAATTTCTGATCTTTACTTAAGTTTAAGAACTTAAACTTACCTCAGCTTACAGATTGACATTGGTGATGGCAAGATAAGGTGTAATAAACAGATTGATGCTCACATTCTCTTTTCGCTCTCAACAAAGATGGTTGCTTCACCCGCTCCTGCCTCCCTCCTTCTTTTTGTTCTCTTGTCCTATGAACCTTTTTCAGAGCCTCGCTCTACATACCTTCTAAACTGTAAATCATAAACTTGGTCAGCTGGTCTCTCAATGCAACTGATAAAATTGTTTTGACTAGAAGACAGGGTGCAGGAGAACCCTCATGCTCTGAAGGGACACACACAGCTGGATATGTCATGGATTCCTTGGGTGTTTGGAATTTGATGTGTATGTCTGTGCTGTCTGTTGAGGATGTAGAAGATGCATACATAATTGGATTTATGATAACAGGGTTTCTGCTTTTTGGAATCTGCAGATTATATGGGATATCGACTACCGGTAATTAGGAAGACGTTGGCAGCAGTTTTGGCAATAGTAAAGCTGCTCGCCTTATGTGAAGGAATGTGTCATACTTCGAGCGCCTAGACTCAATTGCTTCTCGAGCCAAGTTGTAAGATGTACACAATTTCAGAGAATCGCAGGCCACTTGGGGCTTCTGGAGCTCGTTGGAGTGAAGGAGTTGATCTTAGGGAAGGCTTCAAGCATGGCCCAGAGGAATGACCACAAATCTGTCTGTTTTGGATTTGCCATTGAGAAATACCAGAAGTTTTGAAGGCAGACATTTAAAAAAAATCAAGCAGTCTGCCAGTCTCAAAGCATATGTTGTTATCAATTCTGGCTCCCCTTCTTGGCCTTGAATAGGCTAGCTATCTCAAATGCTCTCAGAGGTTAGGTGAATAATGATGCTCTGCTGCTCCTCCCCTCCTCCTCCCCCCCCTCTCCAGAGGACGTATGCCAACCTTATCTGAATTGTGCCGCTGATAGACACTGTACCATCTTATCAGAACTTTGGAACTTTCTGGAGTGTCCACGGACAACTCACTGCCATTGTTGAACTCCTTATACATAAATGTATTATAATATCATTGTATGCTGCTGTTTATGTTGCAAGGTCTTTTTTTGTTGTTGTTGCATCTTTTACACTGTGCCCCGGCCAGGACATGGTGTGAGATATGATTTTTTTTGCTTCCTCCACCCTCATGTTCTCTTTTCCTCATTTACTCTGTATATTTGTATGCAACAGGTCTCTCTAGTAAATGAGCCCTTGAGACTCAATGGGAACTAACCTGTATAAATAAAGGTTGATACCATGACCTCTGGGGCAATCTGGTGGTCGACCAAACAAATCAAAGGCTGTAGACAGTGGCATGAATCAAATAAGACTAGTGTGAACCTAAAAGCTGTACAATTTAGACTGCATCAAGCTTTTTATTTATTAGTAGATATGTCCAAAAATGTTGCTGGTAGCATGTGTGCGGCTGAGTAAAAATGTACTGAAAAAGCATTTTGTATGCGTGTCTCGGTCAGAAAAATTGAACAGCAGAGCCTCAAGCTACACTGTAAAAAAAATGCCTCAAGGCAAACATCTCTTTATAATGGATGATGACCATTGACCAACCAGTATAACTGGTCAGAGGAGGGAAAGTCCTGGAAGTTTAAAATGTACCAAAAGTCATAGGATTGCAAAATATTTATTTGTTCCTGTTATTTTATTACCTGGTGTGGTGGGGGCTCCCAGGGCACATAAATTGGGCAGATGTAGACCTCAAACTTGGTCTCCATCTCATTAATGATGCTCCTGCACTCCTTTTCATCTAAAAATCGAGCCACTCCTGGAGCATTTGTTTTGATGGTTCGGGTGCAGATAGATGAGACCACACCTTGCAACACCTCTTCTGCCATTTGGCAAGCAACTGCATGGCCATGGATCTAAAAGATTTAAGTTTTGAAGTTAGAAGGTTTGCAATTTAAAATCCAAAACAAATGAAACAGGCTTGCAACAAAATGAATATTTTGATACCTTTAATCCACAAGCATCTTCAGCCTCAAGTGGAAAAATTGACACTTGATCCATGTCAGCCAGCAGTTGATGATGATGAATCTGGACGTACTTCAGCATGCCTGGCTCCATACAGATGACCGTCTCCCTTTCAATGGGCGTAGAGAGAAACTTCATGATTGCAGCCTGTTTCTCACCCTCCATTCCTTTCAAAGTTAGAACATCAATATGCCCTTCTTGTTGTGACACCTTTGCAAAGGTGAAACCCAAAGACTGCAGAAACTCGCTCAACTCTCTGCAGTATACCATGCCCTCATGCTCCTTCTCCACAGGCATGCTGAAGCAACACACCTGGGATTTTAAATAGCTACACGTCTGGTCGGCAGAGTTTTGGGAAAGGGATGTTACAGAGACGGTAGAGTCTGACACGGTGTACAAAGAAGACAATCCAGTTTGATTTATGGTTTGTAATAAATGCTCTCTCACATCTTTTCTGTCAAGGAAGCTAGCTTTCTCCGGCTCAAGGATGAAATGACTTTCTACCATGTTTCCGAAAAAGTCTGAAATCACGCCTTTTAGTTGCTCTAGCTGAAGCTTTTCAGGGCCTTCAATGTACACGCCATCATCTTTGTTCTGGACGCTACAATTTGGGTTATCCTTCTGCACATCCTGTTGAAAAGTGCTGCTTTGAAACAAAGCACGTTTTACTGGGTCTGTGACGGGAACATGGCACGATAACGTTTCTCTGTCACTTTGGTCCTCCATGACCTCCTCTGCTTCCTGTTCTTGACTGTCAACAAGAATCTCCAACGCTGTCTGAGAGGGTGACCGACAGCTGTCAGACCTCCCAGCAAGTGAGGACTGGTCAGGGTCAGCAGCGACCAGGGGGAAACTGGTCGGCATCTGAACATCGTTCTGGTCCTCAGAAAACTTTTCCATTACATCTTGGGTTTCAATGTTAAAGACATTCGATGCTGAACTCTGGACTGGTTGAAGAAAGTTGAAATAAGGCTTCACTACAAGTTTGGCATCATTGAGTTTGTGTGGACGATCAAGGATGGAGTCTACAGCTGTTGGGAATTTTAAAAAATTAATTAAATTAACAAGTAAACTCAAACAAAAGTTCTAAACGTTCCAAACGGGAAAAACTTACATTCATACTTTGCAAAAGACACCTTTACTGTGTCCTCTGAAAGCACGGTGACCTCCTTAACCTTCTGACTCCCACCTCTCTCGCTCTCGAAGTACAAAGTGAGCAGGTCTGGTGTGGTGCCAGGGTGCACGTTCTCCACTAAGACAGAGTCCGTTTGCTCAATCTGTTCAAGAGTTACCTTCGCCCCATCCAGTGTTCTCCTGGAGATTTTTGTGCTCAGAGTTTGGAAATCTAGAAAACAAAAACACACATTAAACAGGCCATGAAGGAAATGATAGTCCCAACAATTATCTTTCCCAGATCAGTTAAAATGTGTTTCTCAATTACGTATTATCACACACTCATACTTAGCTAATTCTAAACAATACATACACATTTTAAACCTGAAGCAATTTTATATGTTTTTTTTAACACAATTTGATGCTGACAGACATTTTTTAGAAGAAAGGTTTCATTCAATATCTTTGCTCAAAAACTTTCCAGCACATCAAGAGGCACATTTAAGACACCCAACCTATTGGTGCAATTGAGGTAAACTCTGCAGAAGGAATCTTAAAGGTATTGTGACATGATGTTGGAAATTTGCATATTTGTCAGAACATATATATCTTATATCATTGAGCTCTGTTCGTTTTTGCAAAATAAATTATAAATATATTAAAATTTTATTCTAAATTATGCTAATTTTTTCTCTGGTACTTGCTGGGATACGCCCCTAAAATTCAGCGCATTTCCGCAATACGTCATCAGTGTGACGTGACACATCAGTGTGACGTGACAACGGGAAGAAGGCAGAGCCTTGCCCGTTTGTTAGGTGTGTTAACTGCTTGCCATACTCATTCATTTCCTGAAGGATCGCCTCTTTTATTTGTGTAACTTGAAAAATGCCTGTCACGTTGTAGCGCATTTGTGTGTTCTAATATCAGTAGTGAACAAGTGAGCCTTCACAAATTTCCAAAAGATGACAAACTTCGTCAAGAATGGACCAGACAAGGACCGGTGGGTTCCAGGAGTCGTATGTCTGCAGCGACCATTTCACTGCCGATTGTTTTCAGGAAAGACCTGGTATAAAAGAATCTTTAGGATTACCAGTAAGATTCAGAAGACTTTTAAAACCGAATCTTTAGGATTACCAGTAAGATTCAGAAGACTTTTAAAACCGGATGCTATTCCTACTATTTTTAAAAGAAAATCTACAGAAGAAAGTCCCACAGCTACCACGTCAAAACAACGCAGGGACCATCGGAAGACTGTCCAGGAGATGAGTAAGTCTTTGTGTAAACATAATCGGAGGTGTGTAGTGTTTTAGATTATAAACTATTTATTTTACGTGAGTTCATGTTGTTTTACTTTATACACTTTGAGTGTATAAAGCCAATTATCACGGCAGATTATGTTTGTTCGCTGCTAACAAGCTAGCCGAATCAGATAGCTAACACAATAGCCGCGATACAGGCCACGTAGCTATGTATGTATTTTTAAATTATGTCTGCGCCATCAGGTAACATCTGTAGTTTCTTTTTATTCGGGGAGGGTTTATTAATGAGAGTTTTGGAAGATTTACTGTCTTACAATGATATATCTCAGACGTGACCGGTGTCAGGGACTCTGTTAGCCAAGATAGCTTCTAAGAAACATTAGCCGAGAGCCCGGAGCAAACACGTTGCTATGTATGTATTTTTAAATTATGTCTGCGCCATCAGGTAACATCTAGTTTCTTTTTATTCGGGGAGGGTTTATTAATGAGAGTTTTGGAAGATTTACTGTCTTACAATGATATATCTCAGACGTGACCGGTGTCAGGGACTCTGTTAGCCAAGATAGCTTCTAAGAAACATTAGCCGAGAGCCCGGAGCAAACACGTTGCTATGTATGTATTTTTAAATTATGTCTGCGCCATCAGGTAACATCTGTAGTTTCTTTTTATTCGGGGAGGGTTTATTAATGAGAGTTTTGGAAGATTTACTGTCTTACAATGATATATCTCAGACGTGACCGGTGTCAGGGACTCTGTTAGCCAAGATAGCTTCTAAGAAACATTAGCCGAGAGCCCGGAGCAAACACGTTGCTATGTATGTATTTTTAAATTATGTCTGCGCCATCAGGTAACATCTGTAATTTCTTTTTATTCAGGGAGTGTTTATTAATGAGTTTTGGAAGATTTACTGTCTTAAAATGATATCTCAGACGCGATAGGACATGCTCCGCCATTATTATTTAAATGCACGTTGGAGCGTGCCTTCCCGTTGTCACGTCAAGATGACGTTTTGCGGAAATGCGCAGATTTTTAGGGGCGTATCCCAGAGAAAAAAACTACCATAACTTGGAATAAAATTTTAATATATTTATAATTTATTTTGCAAAAACGAACAGAGCTCAATGATATAAGATATATATGTTCTGACAAATATGCAAATTTCCAACATCATGTCACAATACCTTTAAAGCTTCTCAGGAGAGTTTTTGTTGGTAGTTTTCCGAAATCAGTTTAATTATGTGATCAAACAACAGAACTTTACAAGTCCAAGCCTAAAAATCCAACAGGTATACCTCATGTAAAAAGTATAATCTATCCTCTATTACTGAACATCAGTGGTGAGCACAGCTAATCAAAAAGTTAGCTTCGTTAACCACTAATTCGATAACAAAAAAAATAGCTTAAACAGATTTTTTTTAATTACTGGAAGCTAACACTTAAGTGCTAACTTTTATCAACCGCTGCTGCTGCCGACACTGTCTATAATGTGACAACGTTGTAAGTGAACACAACTCAAAATGGTTCATAAATCAAAGTGTCCATGTCCCGTTCAGACGTGAGCTTTCAGAAATTAATCCAGTCCATCAGAACCACAGAGTTGGAGCAAAACTCTGATGTGTTGAAACAGAGTGATGCATTCAATGCGTGTCTCCCTCGTGTCATTCACAGTAATGAATTTTAACAATCCTCTTTGTGGTTAACTCATTTTATAAACTAAAGCCCACAGTATACTCCCGCGTACGTCCGCAGGGCATGTCTGCGCAAATCTAAATTTTTACGATCTCATATGCAGTGTCGCACAATAAACTGCCTGGCGACAGACTGTTTTGTATGCAACAACAATGTATTAAATTCCCCTTCTTCATCCCTGATCTAGCCTTTTCTTTTGTTTTTGTTTTGCCAAAAGGCAAGAGATCTCTTCCTCCTCCTCTGCTGATGCCATGACTGAAATGGTGAGAAATGAAGGAATTTGTCACGAGAGAATTAAAATCAGGTCCAGCATGGTTGCAGGAGGGTCTGAAGATTTCCTGGTGGGCTGGTCTGACGTGTGGACTGCAGGGCCAGTGATCCCTGTTTTTTTATTTTTTACAACTCGTTAATAACATATAAACACAGAACACCGCTGCGGCTGCTAGCGCTCGTTTTTTTTTTTTTGGACCTGTCAATCAATCCAGTAGGCGTGCCAGCAAATGACCAATTGGCGACTTTATTTGTCCTGAAGGTAAACGTCCCTCGTCTGCAGAGCCGCTCAGGGTGGACGCTGGTGCATCAAGTCTCAACCCTCTGCGGACAGCATGCGCAGTTTCCGCGCGGCTGACTGGACGCGGGAGTATACTGGGGGCTTAACTACTAAGTTGCTGTGTGTCATCATTAATATTCTCTCTGTAATAAAACGCAATTTCAATCCTGTGTATGTCCTGTACATATTGCAGTTCTGACAATAAAGTTGACTTTGACTTTTGACTTGAAAACGGTTTGTATTAAAGTATAGATGTGTGAAATGTGTGAGAGTGTCACTGACAGTGTGAGTATTGCAAAGCATATTTCTTCTTCTTTCGGCTGCTCCCTTCCTCGGGGGTCACCACAGCGAACTGAGTCGCATGAAGACTTGGCAGTTATTTTTACGTCAGAGGTCCTTCCTGACTCCACCACAGACCACCGAGCTACCACAGCCATCTGTGTGGAGCAGAGAGCTGCTATCTAGGGCGCCCGGGGGAGCAGATGGTGGGGGTTAATGGCCTTGCTCAAGGGCCCGAGAGTGGGGCAAATGAGGGTGGAGGCAGGTGTGAGTGCTTCACCAATCCCACCCACATTTTGATGTTGTCGGTACCGGGAGTTGAACCAGCGATCTTCCAATCACAGGTTCACCTTCTCTAACCTCTGTGCCACCACTCCCCACAAGCCAAACCATGAGGTCAAAGCAACAGATTGCTGTGCGGCACTGATCTGAGGAAGGCTACAAAACATTTCTCAATGGATTCCCAGGCAGGAATTATGACATTCCCACTTTCTTATAAACACTTCATATACACTTAAACTCTTTGGCGATGAAGATGATGAGATGAATGTACAGTACACGCAATGTAAAAAAAAAAACATGTTTAAAAAAAACCTGCAATACAGTGAATATAGTGAGGGACGACTGTACTCCAGTTTCCTCTCACAGTCTAAAAACATGAATGTCAGACGTTCTTCAGGCCCAGGCCTCCCTTGCAAAAGAGATCTGTGATCTCAGTGAGATTTGTGTAGCTAAATAAAGATCAGCTAACGAATAAATAAAACAATTTGATCATACATAGTAGGAATTTAATCATTTTGAAACTGCTGGGTGAAACAACACAATAAAACCTGAAATATTCCTGTAAGTGGACAATCCAGTCGCTGCTGGATTGTCAACATCAGGTCCCGTTTTTGAAAATATCATCTACAAACTTTAAGTTGAGTCCACTGATTTTGTTCGAGGAATAATAAAAACAAATAAAAACAACAAAGACGAAACGTTTCTACAATTTTTTTGCTTTGTTTTGTCTTGTTTTTTGAATGTCCAGAGGACCAGACTTAGCTTTTTTAGATTTTTTCTACAAGGATTATTGAGCATGCATCAGGAAATAAAAACAATTAGTTCAACCTTTAGAAAGGGGTTGGCTGAGATGAATAACGATGAGGTCTCTCCCCGGTGAAGGTATCAGTGTGTAGTCTGTCGTGTTCAGGTCCATCGTGTTCTCCACGTACAGCTCGATCATCTCTGTGGCCGTGTCGGAGTTGGTTCCCCGCAGCAACAGTTTGCGTTGGTCCACTGAGGGGGGCTTTTTGACACTAAGTTCTGTGTTGAGCAGAACGTGGTGTCCCTTAGCCAGAACTCTGGCTGCAGCTGTCAAATTATTAAAGCAAAAACAAACAAATTAGCACAGAAGCATAGCATTACCCATACTGTATATGACTGTCTACATTCAAGATCATTTGCATTTTCTTTAGTGTTTCTAGATGTATAAACTGGTGTTCATATGATTTTATACATTCTTAAAGACCGTGTAAAGTGAATTTCAACATTTTCTTCAATAAACATTATAAATGTCGTAATTGTAATCTTGTAAATGAGTAAAAAGTCTCAAAATTGTAGCTCAATTAATTTTGGAGTTATAGATCAAACTGTGTATAAACACATTTCTCTTTCAGGATTTTTTAGGCGTGGTTTAAATGTGACCGCGTTTCGTCACGCGGTCACAAGCCCCACCCCCTGCAGCTCCAGCCGTTATAAATGCGTTCTTCGGTGGAGCCGTTCACTCGCTACCGACCGTCTCCCTCCAGTACTGGCGTGCTGCTGGAGCGACCACATGCCACCTGCACCTCCGCCCGCCCCCCCCGCGCGCGCGCGCGCGTGTGGCGATCAGACCCCGCATGCATGTGACCGGGTCGCGCGCGCGTGTGTGTGTGTGGCGATCAGACCCCGCATGCGATGTGACCGGGTCGCGCGCGCGCGTGTGTGTGTGTGTGGCGATCAGACCCCGCATGCGATGTGACCGGTTCGGACCGCGAGTCCGCTCATCTTCTAAAATAGCGCTGATTATAACAGCGGAGTTATGTGTCCTCAACTTTAAAAACATAACCAGAGTTGTTAGTGCACTAAAAACAGCGTAACTCTTGGAAAAAGGAGCTGCTGGAAGCCAGAACTCAGATAAAAACAGAGCAGGTGATCTCTGCTTCCCCCGTATGCCTCCCCACACAGCTCAGCTCTGAAGGGGGCTGGACATGGCGCAGTACTGCGCTGAAATCACGCCCACGTGCGACACGCCCCCAGCGTTCTAGAGCAAGTCAAAATCATGTTTTTTCATGATTTTTGAGACTTAATTTTATAAGGAAATCAATGTTTTTAATCAGTCAGATTTATATGGGTGATTAATAACACATATTTATGCCGTGTGACAAAATAAAAACACAAATTTAATTTCACTTTACACGGTCTTTAATAGGTAGAGTTAAAATCGGCACATTTGTTTTTACTAGTAAGTTTAATTAAATCTTGAAACCACTACTATTTTTTTTACATGGTTTGAAAGGAGAAAAATATTATTTTTTCATTCATTCAACTGTTATTTGAGCCTCGAGGACTCATTTACAAGAAATCTGTTTACATGAAACAGGAGAGAAACTTGTTAAAACAAAAGTACTGTAGTAAGATTGTCCATCCATCCATCCATTTTCTTCCGCTTATCCGGGGTCGGGTCGCGGGGGTAGCAGCCTAAGTAGGGAGGCCCAGACTTCCCTCTCCCCAGCCACTTGGAGCAGCTCCTCTGGGGGAATCCCAAGGCGTTCCCAGGCCAGCCGAGAAACATAGTCCCTCCAGCGCGTCCTGGGTCTTCCTCTGGGTCTCCTCCCGGTGGGACATGCCCGGAACACCTCACCAGGGAGGCGTCCAGGAGGCATCCTAACCAGATGCCCGAGCCACCTCAACTGGCTCCTCTCGATGTGGAGAAGCAGCGGCTCTACTCCGAGTCCCTCCCGGATGACTGAGCTTCTCACCCTATCTCTAAGGGAGAGTCCAGCCACCCTGCGGAGAAAACTCATTTCAGCCGCTTGTATCCGAGATCTTGTTCTTTCGGTCATAACCCAAAGCTCATGACCATAGATGAGGGTGGGAACGTAGATCGATCGGTAAATTGAGAGCTTTGCCTTTTGACTCAGCTCTCTCTTCACCACGACAGACCGGTACAGCGCCCGCTTCACTGCGGACGCTGCACCTATCCGCCTATCGCTTCTGTAGCCGAGGATCAGACCGCCAGGGTCCCCGCCCTCGGCCACCACCCATTCCACTAGTAAGATTGTATAATTCAAAAATGTTGGCTTGATTCTAACAAACTTAAATTTGTAAAATAGTAGTCCCTCGCTACTTCACGGTTTGTAGTGGTGGGCAACAGCCCGCTTGAGGCAGCTAAAGCGCTAATCCGCTGATAGCGGACCTAAACAATTTGTTAGCGCTATGGCGGATTGACTAACTTTTATAATTCATAAGCGGATTTGCGCTATTTTTATTTAAAATGCAGTACCGCTAATAACTAATTATCTATCAGTAAAAACGAAAAAACTTATTTACGGGCTCTTAAATCAACCGGACGACTGCTCACGGACCACATCCGGTCAGCGCCGGGTGTGGTCCGTGAAAAAAAAGCGTCCCCCTAAGGGGCCCTATTGGCTAGAGAGAGCGCTCTCTCTATAGCAGTTAGCAGCCAGTGTGTTACTCTGCAGCCTTATTGCTTGTTTTCAAAGAGTCAGACGAAGAGTTTTTAACATGGAGGGTGAACTTATGGATGTTTCTCAGCGGCCTACGTGACGCGTCAGCGCCTCATTTGCCCTGCTCAAAATGGCGGCCGGCCACAGAAGCGAGCCCACACGAAGGACTTTACACGAAAACACGGTAAAAACAATTATTTCTTTGCTGAGAAAAAAATATATTTCTTAGCCGTCTTTATAGCACAAGGGTTCCTGAGCTTAACCGTTTCACGAAATGGTCAAATCTGCTGGATTAAAAAAAGTAGTTTGCCATTTGTTTGCCCTCACTACTTTGTGGTTCGTTTACATATACANATTTCTTTGCTGAGAAAAAAATATATTTCTTAGCTGTCTTTATAGCACAAGGGTTCCTGAGCTTAACCGTTTCACGAAATGGTCAAATCTGCTGGATTAAAAAAAGTAGTTTGCCATTTGCACGTTAGCGCTTTAGAATTAGCTTCCGCTAGCTTAACTAAGACATAAGCGCTTTTGAAATTGCGGACCTAAATAAATTAATAAGCGCTTTAGAAATAGCGGAACAAATTTTTGGATTAGCGGTGCCCAGCACTGACGGTTTGTTTATCGCAGACGCGCTCTATCACGTTTTTTTCTAAATAAGATTCGACATGACACACAATTGGCTGATTGATGGATGAGCCGCAAGATCTGCATGGAATTTTAATTTTAAATAAATTGTTTAAAATAAAATAAATTTTATTGCATGCGTGGGTTTCCTCCGGGTACTCCGGTTTCCTCCCACAGACCAAAAACATGCATGTTAGGATGATTGGTAACTCTAAATTGTCTCTAGGTGTGAGTGAGAGAGTGAATGGTTGTTTGTCTCGTTTGTCTCTATGTGGCCCTGTGATGGACTTGCGACCCATCCAGGGTGTACCCCGCCCCTCGCACTGTGATTGCTGGATATGGGCATCGGCGACCCCCGTGACCCAAAATGGAAGAAACGGGTAAAGATAATGGATGGATAGATTTTTAAAATTATTTAGCACCTGCTGTAGCATTGTGCAACCCATACCACAGGATAAACTTCCTGCTGCAGCTGATCAGCATGCAGAGCTGAGAAGTGGGCGTGGCCAAGAGCGCTTGCAGGTGGCAAAGAGCAGAGGAGTCAGGGAGCTGAAATCATGACATTCTGTGTTCTTTTAGAGCGTTTAGAGTTTAGAAACATTGTTTAGAATATTGCACGAGTGTGGGNTATATATGTAGTATATATATATATATATATATATATATATATATATATATATATATGTATATATATATATATATATTAGGGGTGTAACGGTACGCTAAAATCACATTTCGGTTCGGTTCAATTACAAGGAGGGCTCGGTTCGGTTTATTTTCGGTTTATTTTCGGTACAAAAAAAAAAGACAAAATAAAGACTTACAAAATGTTTATTTTGAAAATATGCCAAAAATATGTTTGTATTGTATTGTAGTAATAAATAAAAGTGACCCATTTGGATGATATTTTAAATAAACAGCACTCTACAATAAATAAATTATATTAAAAATAATAAAAATCTTAATGAATACAATAACAGTCAGAACCAGAACAATAAGCAGCAACAGACTGTTTACAATCTTAACTAATAAAGTTTTTGTCCAGTAGCACCAGTGTGGCTGTATTTGTCCTCATTACTCACAACCTCTTCTTGGTGGGACTGGTCCTGGAACAGTTCCAGAGTTCAATTCAGTCATCACACACTTCTTAGCTGCAGCAGGTGATCTCTGGTGGATTTCCCTGAAGTGGAAGGAGAGCAGCTACCTCTGTAACTGGAAATACTGGAAATAAAACACAGAGGTAAAAAAATAAGTTAATAAGATTATAATTTTAAATAATAATAAATTATAAATAATAATTATAATAAAATAACAATACCTCTTGAACGGTTGAATATCTCACTCATCATCAGGGCAGGGTTTAAATCAGCTCCAGGACTTGTTGACCATCAGTTTTAGTTTTTTCATAAAGAGCTGAACTTTTTGACTTAAGTGTTGACGTGATGGATGTCTCATAGCAAGGATCAACTGTGCATTAAAAACTTTCAGACTTAGATTCAGAGCTTTAAAAACTCATACAGTTTGTGTTATTGATCTGGACCCATCTAAATTACCTGATGAAGTTGTTTAAATGCAGCTGTGTTGTTAGCGCACTTTGTAGAAGTTGTTTAAATGCAGCTGTGTGGTTAGCGTACTTTGTAACAGCTCGTTCACGTTCTGATGACGTAGTTTCCAGCGCGTTCACGTTAGACGTGTTGCTGCTGCAGATCCAGTCTTCATGAAAAAACGTCCACACACACAGCTTTGTGCGCTCGTCTTTTAACAAGAAAACCATAACGTTAACAAACAGGAAACCGCAGCGAGAAGCTAACGGCTAATGCTGCGCGTGCTGCGAGATAATAGCTCCGTGCTGAAACGCGCCCAGGAAATTTTGTTCCGCGGCGCACATATTAACATTCAATGAGTGAAAAAATAACCGTTTCGGTACAGCACGTTCGGTTCGGTCCACCTCCGTACCTTTTCGGTTCGGTACACCAACTACAACCGTTACATGCCTAATATATATATATATATATATATGCGTATATATCTGTTTACCTGAAACAGGAGAGGAACTTGTTAAAACAAAAGCAGTAATACCTGTAATACCTGTATTGTATAAGACAAAAATGTTGGCTTGTTTCTAACAAACTTAAATTCAATACAGTAGTCCCTCACTACTTTGTGGTTCGTTTACATATACATTTAAAAAAAAAAAAAAGTATACCGTACTATATATATATATATATATATATATATATATACATATTTACATACATACACACACACACAGGTAGTCCTCGACTTACGACGGTCTCAAGTTATGACGTTTCGCGGTTACGACGCATCTCCCATTAAAAAATAAGATAAAATAAAAATAATAATATTTTGAAATTTTATTTTGAAAAGCTGAGTTACGCAGTTTCCAGTTTTACGGCGGTTTTACGTCATAAACGCAATAGAGAATACAGAGGAGAGACGGACGGCTTCACCACAGCATCCCAGTAAGAAATTAGCTCTTTTTTTCCCTTCATTATGGCTCCCAAATGTATGTTTTTTGATAGGTATGTAGGGTACTGTGTTAGGATAGGCTAAGTGCTTGGTAATACAGTACTGTACGTATAAGGTGAAGTATTTACGTATGTTCCGACTTACGTCAAAATTCCGGTTACGACGCAGCGTAGGAACAGATCTCCGTCATAATAAGTTGAGGACTACCTGTATATATATATAAAAATAAAATAAACTACTACTTACAGTACTACTTGTACTACTATTCCTACGTCGCGGTTTTTCACTTATCGTGGGGCTTCAGAGTACAGATCCCCAACTATAAACAAGGGACTACAGTACAGTACTGTGTTTATTCCTCAACACAGCCTGACGTCCTATCCACCTTATTCCTACGCCCCATGATGCCTTGCGCGAATTATGTGAACGACTTCCGCTGAAAGTCAGAACCGGCACTTTTGTTACACGCTAGCAACGCGCTAACCGGTTTTCGTCAGAGGTTTTAGGTCATAAAATATGTGGGAACATAAACTATCACAACTCAAATGTAGAGATATTGTTTTACCGCTACCTACAGCTGTTGAGGGGTGGGAGGACGACTTGAAGAAGTGGCCGAAAATAACGTACACTAGCATGTTTAGCTACTAGCATACTTAGCTACTTTGACAGTTGCTTCAGATGGCGAAGCGATGAGCAATCTGAAAAGCTCTGAAGCTTATTAGTATCTTCACATTAACAAGGTTGGTCCTGTTATGTTAAGAGAGCTGGGACACTTTATTTAAACAAACATAAAGCCCAGTCTAAGCATTAAAACTACACATCTCCAGGTCCAGCTAACAATGATGTTGCTTTGGACTTTTGAGCTGCAAGATGTTTATCTGGACACCAACTGAGCACCTGGAGCTTGACATTTCTTTTGACAAATACTTTACTGATTCACAAATGAAGCACCTTGAGAACTTTTAATAAAATACAGTAAATGAAAACAAATAATGAAATAGACAGGAAACGATCTTTAAAAACTTGATAATGACAAAAGTGACATTTAGATAGAAACAGTAGTTTAATCCAAAATTAACTGATATAGTGCACACAAAAACTAACCTTGTAAGAAGGTTAACAGTCAACTATTGTACATAACAAATGAATCATTTTAGCAAATACTTTTCTAATGTAATATAGTTAACATTGCATCCTTTAAAAAACATGTTGAGTTGTGTTACGTTTACAGCAAGTACACCAGTACTGTACATGTTTGAGAAAAATGTTTACATTTAATGTCTTCTCACTTCTCACTTGAAATAAGCTGGCATCCTTTGCGTGTGAATGCTGGAACGATTACATTGACACCATAGCTCTTGCAGCAGGTCCCTCACTGTGAAACCACGATCACCCATCACCTGATCTCCAGCACGCAGATAGTCCAGAAACCCAGAGTTCTGTGTTATATACCTGTCACTGCATTTACCACCATAAGCATCTGAAATAAACATGATTATTCCAGAGGGAGAAACAGCCAATAAATATTTCACAGTGTTATTTGCATGTATGATTCACTTCTGGAGTCCAAGTTTTTAGCTTTCTGCAAAACATGTTGCTTTAATTGTTTCACGGGGCAACCATAGAATAAGGTTGTTGGTTTGTTCTGACATTATGTCAATCCACATTCCAACAGTCATGCTGCATGTGACTGGTGGTGTTGAGCAGCTCCACACTCTCATCAAGCCCATCTGAAAGTAAAAGTACAGTATACAAACTTTAGGGTTCATTTATGAACACACACACACACACACATATATTATATATATATATATATATATAAACACACACCTATATTATATATATATATAGATATATAGATAGATATGTATAAATAAACGCACACACAGCATACATATAGGTGCGTGTGTTTATTTGCCAGTTATGAACGAAAATATTAGTATAATTTAATTACTGACTACATAAAATCATAACACTAAAAGCTGTCTCTTAAATCATACCTGGTGTTCTCGATCCTCTGGAGGATACAGAGTCTTTTTTCAGGTGGTTTCTCGTAGCCCAGCCACAAAGAAGGATGCAGGTTTTTCTTATCGGAGCATGTTCAACACACACTAGTTGCAGCCACAAATTCAGCTTCGTCTGATTATTCATACAGCCATGAACAGCGCAACAGGTACCCGAGCTCCACAAGACATCTTCGTGACAATATTAGCTCGAAATAACAGAAAACAGAACTTCAACAGAACTTCTACGATGCGCGCAGATTAGCAAGCAAACAACGAGGAGCCAATGCAAAAATTCTACTTCCGGGGTCAAACGGAAGTACGACACATTATCGCTTCTACAGTGACACCCCCAAGAATAAGGTGGATAATGAATGCCGTCTTTAGCACTCAGCGCGGCTTCTTGAAAGACTTTCTAAATATAACATAATAGTCTTATCCGAAACATGGCTCAGCAAAGCTATCCCTGACAAACAAATTTCCATTCCTGGTTATATTGTTTTTAGATGTGATCGCCCCAGAAGAGGTGGTGGAGTGGCTATTTATATCAAGAACAAATTCACAGCAAACCTTCTGTCTTCGTGCTCAATTAGCAAACAACTTGAGCTACTGGCACTAACCCTTGACTTCCCTGACGGTCAATCAATCACTGTGGTGGGTTGTTACAGGCCCCCCTCAGCCGCCAGTGAAGCCCTCACTTCCCTGAGAAATTTTCTGATGGGGCTAAACGCCAAGGAGCTACTACTAATTGGTGATCTAAACCTGGACTGGTTGACCTCTACTTCTGACAATCTTAAATCCATCTGTGACTCATTTAATTTAACTCAACTAATTCAAACGTCAACACGCCCAAATAACAAAACCCCTGAAAAATCCACCTTACTGGACCTTATCCTAACTAACATGCCTCACAAGTACACAAATCCATGTGTGTTCGCTAATGACCTCAGTGATCACTGCACCATTGGAGCCGTAAGAAATGGGAAGTTACCAAAATTAACACCCACCATCATCTTCAAAAGGGATTTAAAACATTTTTGTGAGCAGGCCTTTCTTCATGACTTAGCCACTTTCAACTGGAGTAGAATTTCATTGATAGATGATGTAGAACTTGCACTGGCTTACTTTTATGAGGGTTTTCAAAACATAATCAACACACATGCTCCATACCGTAAATACAGAATAAAGGGACGTAAAAATCCTTGGTTTTCCCCTGAGATAGGAAATCTGCTCAAAGAAAGAGATGCTGCCTGGGCTAAGGCCAGGAAATCAAAAAACGATCATGACTGGCTCAGTTTCCGGCAGCTTAGGAACAAATGCACAACCCTAATTAGAAATGCAAAATCAAATTACTACCTGGACGAATCCACCAAAAATCTAAATGATCCAAAAAGGTTTTGGCAAACAGTAAAATCAAATTCTGGTCAGACAACATCCACTGATTTACCCAGCTCCATCATGACCAGCACAGGTATTCTGTCAGACAAATTGTCAATTCTGAACTGTTTTAATGAACACTTTATATCCTCTGGCTCCCTGTTTGAATCTACACATCCTGAAATGTTATCTGCTGACCAAACTGATGCAAATCCACCCCCAGCTCCACATGTGCTGGACAAACAGGTCACAAATCGCTTTGACTTCGAATCAGTATCTCCCGCTGAAGTTCTAAATGCTCTAAAAACTCTCGACACACGCAAAGCAGCAGGACCTGACAACATAGAACCACTTTTCCTAAAACTAGCTGCAGATTTCATTGCTGAACCTCTTTCCCATATTTTCAATCTCAGTCTCAACACAAATAAAATACCCAAAATCTGGAAATCAGCTTTTGTTCTCCCTCTGCTAAAAGGGGGTGAACCAACAAATGTCAACAACTACAGACCAATTTCTAAATTATGCATTCTTGCCAAACTGTTCGAAAGACTTGTCTGTGATCAGCTAACTGATTTCCTACAAGCAAACCATATTCTATCACAATTCCAGTCAGGATTCAGAAAACAACACAGCACCGTCACTACAGTTCTCAAAGTATTAAATGACATCATACATGCCCTGGACTGCAAACAATACTGTGTTGCCCTATTTATAGACCTGTCCAAGGCATTTGATACAGTTGATCACAGACTATTGACAAACATCCTGGAACACTCTGGTCTATCAAAACTTGCAGTCTCCTGGTTCACCAACTACCTAACTGACAGAACGCAGTCTGTTCACGTAGCCGGATCCTCCTCTACATTCTTAGATGTTGTGAAAGGGGTGCCACAGGGTTCTGTCTTGGGTCCCATTCTTTTCTCTCTATACATCAACGATCTTTGCAGTGATCTGTCAAATGCTTCCCACCATTATTACGCAGATGACACCATCATCTATTGCTGTTCTTCCTCCCTCAGCCAAGCTTTCACCTCTCTTCAGGATGCTTTTAATATTATTCAGTCACGGCTGCAAAAACTTAGACTGGTCCTAAATGCCGACAAAAGCAAGTTCATGGTTCTTGCCAACAGAAAGCTGCAACCAGAGAACCCACCTCAAATTGGAACCCAAGAGGGAAAACAAATAGAAATGGTCTCCACCTACAAATATCTAGGTTTCAACATTGACACTGAACTGTCTTTTAAAACCCACATCTCCAAAATGGCCACTAAACTCAAACTGAAGCTAGGTTTCTTCTTCAGAAACAAATCCTGCTTCTCATGCAAAGCCAGGAGAACATTAGTAGCTGCAACATTCATGCCAATACTAGATTATGGTGACGTGCTGTACATGAGTGCTGCATCAAAATACCTACAGTCCTTAGACTCCATTTACCACGGTGCCCTTCGGTTCATCACTGACTCCAGTTATCGCACTCATCACTGTGAGCTTTACGTAAAATCTGGCTGGTCATCTCTCAGCACTCGCAGATACACTCACTGGATATCCTTCATCTACAAGACCCTCCTAAACCTGGTCCCGTCATACCTCACCTCCTTAATACAAACATCACACAGTCATTACTCCCTGCGCTCTAACGATCTGGTCCTCCTGTCAGTTCCTCCTGTCAGAACTGAACTAGGAAAAAGAGCATTCAGCTTCGCCGTCCCCTCAGCCTGGAACAACTTACAGAAAGATCTGAAACTATCAACATTCATCTCTCCTGGATCCTTTATGTCAACCGTAGTAGAAAATGTCATCAAGAAACTTGACCATTGCAGATGTTTCTAACCACTACTTATCCAATATACATGTCATTGTTGGTTTTTTTTGTCTGCTTGTTTTGTATATAATGTATATAGAAATCTGTCATATCCTGTTGGTTTTGAACTGTCAACATCTGTTTACTGTGATTGTAGTTTTCTTTATTTTCTTTTTGATAAGTGCAAATGCCTATTGCCAATGTGACGTGTGCTGCTGACCACTTGACCAGGTCACCCTTGTAAAAGAGATCTCGATCTCAATGGGCTCTACCTGGTTAAATAAAGGTGATTGATTGATTGATTGATTGACTAAAGCTTTTTTTTAGATGTTTGCGTTGAAGTGTAACAAATAAAACTTGATATAAATATGCAGTCCAAAACACTGCAACTTGCCTTCCGTCTCTTCAAACACCAGTACAGCATGGTTGTCTTTCTTCGTCACAGACTCAAGGAGACCTCCCCCTGAACGACGACGGTTCTCAAAGTAGAGATACAGCAGCTCTTCGTCCAGTCCGTCAGGAAGGTCCAGCACCTCCACAGTCCTCTCCTCTACGCTTTCACCAGACATCCTAAAAACACACAGCGCCAACGTTTTATTACTGACTCTGCATTATTAAACAACGCTAAAAATATTTTTAATCTATAACAATTACACAAATGAATTCATGTTTAGGGAGAATAAATACCATGGATGGACATCAACGTTGGATCAATAAAAAAAACTGTAATTTGTTCTTATAAGTACAAGGGTTCAAAGTGCTGTGTCTTTGCTCAGGTTTTCAGATGTGAAACAGGAAGGATGAGGCTTCATGTTGTCAGAGAATTTTCGGTCAATGTTTTATTGTGTTTTTCTGACATGGCTGAGAAACTGATTTCCCTCTGCCCTGAAAACTGACTGACTACCAAAACATTCTCTTATCTCCATCTGAAGGCCGACTCGCCGACAGCCATGGATCATGTCTGGACGTCTGGCTGCAGCTGGTTATGAGGGAACTGTGCTGCTGGATAAAAGTCTGCAGCTGACTCTGTTCGAGGTTCATCCTGTGACATGCTCCACTCATCATGTATCTGTGGATGTAATCTGACTTGAATGAGTCCTTGCAAGTAAAGAGGCCAGTTAAAAATCTTCATGTTGAGTGTGGTTCTTTTGGATAAACGTCAATCGTCCCAACAATCTTGGGTCAAAATTTTGAACCAATGGCAGCAGGAGGATGAAAACAGCTCCAATTTTAAATTAATTTACGCAAATACTATTTTATAATCCTTTACAATGTCGTCAGTTCCACACGAAGAAGTCCTTTACAAGGACTTGTGAGGTCATTTCCTGTGCAAACAGCAGCAGCAGCTAGTTGTAGCACTTCTGGTTAAGCCTGAGGTGAAAGCCTAGAAAAATAAAATCCATCCATCTTCTTTACCCACTTCTTCCTTTTCGGGTCACGGGAGTCACTGGTGGCCATATCCAGTGGTCACTGTGTGAGAGGCGGGGTACACCTGGACAGGTCTCAGTCCATCACAGGAGGTCATGTCACGTTTCATCCAACTTTTCAATTCAATTAAATTCTATTCAAAAGTAATTTATTAATCCCAACGGGAAATTAAATGTTGTAGCTCATCCTCCTGGATTCATTGAAGTCGTTATAGATGCTGATGGCTGTGGGCAGGAAGGATCTCTTGTGGCAGTCCGTCTTAGAGTAGATCTAAGAAACTGGTTGCAGATATTGATCTGTCTACTTGTACTTGGTGGATTTCTTGGTCTTCTTGGGCAGCAGGACCACCTGAATCTTAGAACTCCTCCCTGAGCGATGGCAACTCCTCACAACAGCTTGTTGAGCTTCTCATCATTGCGGACAGTCAGCTGCAGGTGTCAGGGGATGATCCTGGTCTTCTTGAAGTCACGACCTGCGTGTCCCACCAGCTCCAGGATCTTGGCGGTCAGGTCCTCAAGCACCACCACCGAGTAGACGGAGATGTGTCCACAGCACCTCCTTTTTAACTCATTTGTAATTTGGGGCTGTAGCTGATTATGTCAGTAAGGTTGAGGAATACTGTATGTGGATCCATCCAAGAAATTAATATTATTGATACCAACCTCATGCAGTTTAAATGCTGGCACTTCACATGTCTTCAGCTACAAACCTTTGTTCTTTTCATTCATCATGTCCTGGACAACTGAGACTCTACAGCAACATTTGATATAAATGTTGTTGCACCGTATTGATACCAACATAATGAGATCGATACGAGAGTTTCTTTCATTCTCAGTATGATGATCCCGTTCCAATCAAATGTAAACACTGAACCAAACAATCGTGTCAGATAATTTAATCTGTTCTGACTGTACAACTTCAGAATCAATACACAAGCTAACATGTGTAGCACCCAAATTTACAGGTCTGTAAATGAGTCCTCGTGATTCATCGAGACTAACCTGTATAAATAAAGGTTGAATGAATTTTTAAAAGTGTACTTGTGTAAACACGGTGTGCTGTGTGAC
>JBBPBX010001397.1:49047-61509 GCA_038048925.1 Garcialebias charrua
AAACGTTGAGTCCGTATGGCAGAGTCTACAGGGAAGAGTCTACTGGAAACATGACCAGTACATAAAACAAAGTGATGTCACAAAAAGCTGACAGAGTTCCTCGGAAAGGAAAAGCAAAGTTTCTCACAGCAGACTGGAGCTGCACAAACCTTCATATGATCCTCAGAGGGCACAGGAGCAGAAGGAGCTCCTGATTTCACCTGTCAAACTGTTTCAGTCATAACCTGAACACATAAATACTTTAATAATTAGGCAAGTGGATCATCAGCTATGCATATATTCCCACTCTAGAAGTGACAAATTCTTTTGGATGAAAGACGAAAGGTTTCTACATTTTTTGTCGTTTATGTTTTTTGAATGTCCAGACTGACCAGACATCATCCAACTACAGAAGTCGGATCCTGCTATCAACTCCATGATACTGTACCTGACTGATCCGAACAAAAATAGTCCGTCTAAAGACGACCTGGATTCCGATCCAGACCTTAAGGTCCTCTATCAGCTGCGCAAACAGCTAAAACTAATCAAGGGCATCTTAACTTTCGCTCATGGACCAACGTCCTCACCTGTGTTCGTGGTTCCCCATGACCAAAGGGGGGTGATGTTAGTTCATGCCCATGATCTCCCGTCCGCAGGACACAAAGGAGATAAAGCCACGCTGACGGCATTAAAACAAATTGCCTATTGGCCTGGAATGAAGAAGGATGTCAAGGACTACATTGAAGGGTGCGTGGTCTGTGGCCAGTTTCAGCCAACCAGACCACTTCACAGAGCACCACTGCAAAGCAGAGGCATTGCATTCCCATGGTCTGACCTCCAGATCGACTGGGTTGGACCACTCACTAAGAGCTCTAGAGGAAATAAATATTTTCTCACGGTAACCTGTGCATTCACCAAATGGGTAGAATGCCTACCAGCTCCTAACGACACAGCACAAACCACTGCTATGTTGTTAATGAATCATATATTCTCAAGGTTTGGACTTCCCCTTCGGGTGAACTCAGACCAAGGTACACACTTCACAGGTGAAGTGATGAAAGAACTGTGGAAGACGCTAGGCGTCAAGGCCAACTTTCATGTCGGCTACCACCCACAGGCTTCAGGCCAAGTAGAGAGAGCAAACAGAACTGTGGTGAGTATTTTGAAGAAATACGTGGCTGCAAACCACAAGGACTGGGACGTGAAACTCCCTCTGGTCCTCATGGCCATAAGAGCCACTCCACACACATCAACTGGCATCTCTCCCTTCGAGATGATGACCGGTCGACAAATGACTCTCCCTCTACACCTGTTGTACCAACCAGGCGACGCCGCCATGGCGACAGCCTACACTACACAACAATACATGAAAGATTTGAATGTACACCTCAGAAACACTTTTGCTTTCGCCCAGAAAAACCTGGAAAAATCTGCTGAAGGACGCAAGGCGTACTACGACCAAAAGGCCTCTCACAATGAACTCCAAGTGGGAGACAGAGTCTGGTACTATACGTTCGCCCCAGCAACCGGGAAAGGAGGGTCCGAGACCGGAACTCTCGCCCGCAAACTGATGCCCAGGTGGACTGGACCTCATCTGATAACAGACAAAGTGTCCTCAGTCGTCTACGAAATCAAAATCAGCAAAGGCCGCAAAGAGCCAATTGCTAAATGGGTACATCGAAATCAGATCAAACCTTACAAGGCGTTCAATGACTCCACAAAAGACAAAGATCTCACAAACACACCGACTTCATGGGATAATAAGGTCGTCCAAGCACAAGTTAGTAAATAAACTAATCAGGTTTAAACTACCGTATTTCCCACCCTATAAGTCGCATTGTCCAATTTGAACTTAGAAACGCTAAGCCTAAAACCCACAACAAAAAACTAATCTTAACAACCGTTTAAATCCACGAGATTTAATTTGACCTCGGTCATAAAGTTGAGACCTGTTTTCTTGTGTGTTGCACTTTGGAATCTGACGACAAGAGTGTGTCGAAGCAGTGAAACGTTGTTTCCTTGTTGTTTAGTCATTACTGTTGTCATTAGTTGAGATATTGTTTGGTTCTGAACACTCCCAGCCAAAAAGGTTTTGTATTAACATTGGTTAATGAATGATATGGATTTAACTATGCCAACATACAGTTTGTTTTGTTAAATCTCAATCGTCGAAGAGTCAATGTAGTTTAAAGCTACTCAAGGTACCATAAACTACATTGGTCTCACAATTTCTAAATTGAACCGATTCGATCGTTTCTATTCTAGATTGTCTATTCATTTTGATGAGTCTCGCCATAGACTTCAAAATTTATTAGGAATACCAAATCCTACGTCGTTCGTCTAAAAGACAACAGACATTTAGATCAAACTATATTTCATTTTTCTATTTTAGTTTAACCTAAACTAAGTAATGAATGGAGGAATAGTTTGGAATTAGAGGCCTTCGTTACAGAAGCCCTCCAAAATTTTATAGGTACAGATCCCTATATCTAATTTTACAGAATTGATCCACCCCTTAATTGGTAATTGTAGCTGATCTAAACCATGATAGCTTACATACCAGGTGCATATAGGTAGGGCTTAATGTAAAATCCCAATCATAAGCCCACCTAAAAAACCACATAATTGCATGACACATAGAACCAGAGTGGCACTGACTGGAAACCAACCAGCCAACAACCTTCGATGTGGGGACCTGCAGCTCCAACGCTTGGTCTTCAACCTTCATCCAAGGGTCGCCTCCTCTGCGTCAATCGAGGGATCCCCTCTACATGCTGATTATGAAAACAATTGTTGCTGATCAATCAACAAAACTAATCGTTGTGGAATTACTGCTGTGGAATTACCGCTGTGGATTATAAGACTTTGCTTTCCAAGGGATCACAGACTTTGTTTTCCAAGAGTTAACAGACTTTGTTTTCCAAAGGATTAAAAGCTTTTCGCAATGGGATTACCTCCGAACAGTATGGAATTTCCAAAAACTTTATGGGATTATAATTTTTGATTTTTCTTTTCCACTTGCTGGATTACTTCAAGATCAAAGACAGTTCAAGGTTTCCTTTCGTGTTGGACCCCATCCCCAAGGACTGGCGATGGCTTCCAAAAGGGGGGAGATGTAGTGGACCTACCCAGGGTCAAACTAAGGTTTTTGAACTGTCCAGTGATGACCTTTACTGACCTCTCAGTAAAGCAAGACATTTACTACAAGATCATTCATTTAGCTGTAATCTGATAAATATAGTCACCAAAAGAGACTATTTCTATCTTTGATTTTAGGCTGATGTGATCAAAAGAATAACTTTTGTCATTTTCATGATGTGTGCTTTTAAGCTGTGTTATTCTGTAAGAGTATTACTGTGTTCACTGCTGTGTTAAAGGTGAAGTCTCGGGTCACAGAGACCGGACGGTTTTGTTTAGAAAGTCAGAAGACAGTAATCCGTTGTTTTTCATGAAAGGGCTCCAGCTTGCTGTGTCTTTTCCTAAACAAATCTCTCTCTGCTGCTGGCTGTAACCTTGGGTCTGATAAGGCAAGTGAACTCCTCTCTAAGTCTCTTTTTAAGTTCTAACTGGGCGGAAACGCTTCAGAGTTTGCTGGGAGCTTCGAAAGAGATGTGAACCTTCCAAAAGGGCTGTGGTACGCTTGGTCAAGAGCTAACGACCTTCGTCATCCAGCTGGGACTGATAACTTGCTGTTATGAGTCCACTTCGAATGAGCGTAAGCTCAAACTTTGTTATTCCTTCCTGGAATAAATTATCTTGAGCCAAAAACCACGATTGCCACGACTTCTGCCGACGAAAGCGAGTATCACTGACACCGACAAGGTAAACACGTCTGGAGTCCAGCTTGGACTTGCGGGACCGACGACTCGTCAGTCCAAAGCTGACCACAGCTCTTTGCCAGAACCAAGGCGGACGTCTTAAGGTAAAGGAGCCGCTGTTTGCTTGCTGGAGGTGTGATGATATCTTAGCTGGACGCGTACGGAAGAGTGTCATCTGGTTTCATAAATGCAAGATAAACTTCCTCTCTTAACCTCCCAATTCTTCTTAAATCTTTCCTCCTATTCTTTTCCCTCTCAATCTAAGCTGGAAACTATTTTAAGCTGAAGAGCCCACAGACTAAATATGTTAACATCCAATATTGAAGTCTGTTGTGTTAAATTTAAGTGTGCTGACGTATTAATTTGAAAGAAAGTGAAATCCTGTCAATCAAGTGTAATGGTGTTAATTTAGTTGATTCATTTTAAATAAATGATAGTGTCTCTTTGACATATCAAACTAAGTTAACGTGTCCATTGTCACTCTATAGCTCTGTTTATGTATCCATCATAAAGATCACAGAAATATTGGATAAACTGAAAAAGAAAAGAATCCGTGAATTTACTATTCAATCTGAATAAGTAAATTGATTAAGGTAAAGAGGTCAGTATTAATATTGACCTCCTCATAATCCTTTACACAAGGTATCCCTGCTCCCATCCGGTGTAAAACGTTTCGGAATCAAATCCAAAACTGAGTTATAGGTCTTAGACAGTTGAAATCTCAGACCTCCTCCTCTGTTAAGAGAAGGTTTTTCTCTCTTAACATACACAGCTTCCTTTACCCCCCTCTCAAACCATCTGTGTTCTCTGTCCAAAATTTGAACATTCTGGTCCTCAAAGGAGTGTCCCTTGTCCGTGAGGTGGAGGTGAACTGCAGAGTTTTGTCCAGAGGAGGTTGCTCTCCTATGTTGAGACATTCTTTTGTGGATAGGTTGTTTCGTTTCTCCGATGTAACGGTCTGAGCAGACTTCGCTGCACTGGACTGCATAAACCACCCCACTCTGTTTGTGTGTGGGGGTTCTGTCCTTCGGATGCACCAGCCTCTGTCTGAGAGTCCGGCTGGGTTTGAAGTGTACTGGGATGTTGTGTTTGTTAAAAATCCTTCTGAAATTCTCTGAGACTCCAGCAACATAAGGAATGACAATGTTTTTCCGTCTGTTAGACTTTTTCTGTTCATTTGTTTCATTGTGTTTAACAGATTTCCTTGCTGACTTGACAAACGCCCAGTTGGGATATCCACACAATAAACACAATAATGAACAGAAAAAGTCTAACAGACGGAAAAACATTGTCATTCCTTATGTTGCTGGATTCTCAGAGAATTTCAGAAGGATTTTTAACAAACACAACATCCCAGTACACTTCAAACCCAGCCGGACTCTCAGACAGAGGCTGGTGCATCCGAAGGACAGAACCCCCACACACAAACAGAGTGGGGTGGTTTATGCAGTCCAGTGCAGCGAAGTCTGCTCAGACCGTTACATCGGAGAAACGAAACAACCTATCCACAAAAGAATGTCTCAACATAGGAGAGCAACCTCCTCTGGACAAAACTCTGCAGTTCACCTCCACCTCACGGACAAGGGACACTCCTTTGAGGACCAGAATGTTCAAATTTTGGACAGAGAACACAGATGGTTTGAGAGGGGGGTAAAGGAAGCTGTGTATGTTAAGAGAGAAAAACCTTCTCTTAACAGAGGAGGAGGTCTGAGATTTCAACTGTCTAAGACCTATAACTCAGTTTTGGATTTGATTCCGAAACGTTTTACACCGGATGGGAGCAGGGATACCTTGTCTGTAAATTAGACTAACAAAGTTCTCTGAGTAGCCTCTGTTGTTGTTTGGGAGGTGTTGTTTGTCAATTTACATACAGTTTTGTGTCTTCTAACAGAGACCTCAAGGGAACCTCCTACTGTTAAGGTGTGATCTTTCAATTTACATGTATGTGTTACAAACCCCCCTTTGTTAAGCTGGGATGTGTCGTTTTGTCAATTTAAATAGAATGGGCATGTTAGTTAATTTGTGGTGTCATTTCAGTTTCCAATTTCATATGTTGGTGCGTGACTTGTAAGCCTGTATAAAACTTCTCGTTCTCACAGCTTCCATTCAGAATTGAAAAAGACTTCTGGACAGAAGTCGAAACGTTTTCTGCAACAAATAAAGTCCAGTTGATCCTGTATTGAACGCCTTTTTTGATTTCATCATGTCCTGGACGACTGAGAATCTTCACCACCTAAATTCCTGTCCATCAATTGCTACAGGAATGATAGTACATAGCCAATCTCACACAATGTAGCATCAACATATTTTTCAATGCACCAATGCTGAAAAGCTGCCCATTTAGACGCATAAAGTGTCGTTGTAGATGCAACTTGTACGTCTTGGATAGTTTGGACAACATCTGGAGCGAGGCCCAAGTGCGTTAAACGGTTCCGTTCAGTATCCAAGCCCAAAGGGGCTGGCCTATCTCCAGATAGTGCATGATCGCCCCTCCTGCTTGGAGGAGCGCGTCCCTCTTTCACGGAAGCTGCAATGGTTGGTCTGCCACCAGCCATTGCAGGTTCGGGAACCATGGTGCGTTTTTGCACTCTGGAGCTATGAGGATGACTGACAGTCATTCCTGTTGGACTCGATCCAGAATGCGTTAGATCAACGGGACCGGAGGGAACGCTTATAGTAGGCTTTTTGGCCACGGGCTATGTGCAAAAGCGTCTACTCCCAGGGGAGGATTGTCTCGTGGGCTCAGTGAAAACCACAGTGGACACTGTACATTCTCTCGTGATGCAAACAGATCCACCGTTGCGCTACCGAATCTGGTCCAGATCTGAGCAATTAATTTGGGATGGAGGGCCTAGTCTCCGTGACGTGGGCCGCCTCTCAACATTATGTCCGCCCCCTTGTACAGAACATGTACACCGCTCTCAGCGAAAGCAGATGCCGGTGAGCCCAGAGCAGAAGCTGCCTCGCCACACGTAGCAACTAGGCTGAACGAACACCGTCCTGGCGATTGATGTACGATACTGCTACCTTGTTGTCGGTGTGTATCAGTACATGCTGTTTTTGTAGCAGAGGGGCAAATGTTGAACAACTTTGAACACGTCAGTAATTCTAACATGTTTATATGATAGCGAGTGTGATCTGGCCACCTTGCGCCGACAGTTTGAGACAGACAAGTGCTCCCCAGCCCGGCAAAGAAGTGTCCATGAACATAGGGACGTGTGACATAGGTCTGTCCATGGAGACCCCCTCCGCCAGCGTGAGGGGGTTCCCCCAGTGATGTAGGTCGGTTCTCACGGAGAGGGGGACCGAAATCATCCGCCTCTTCTGACGCACAGGATCTATGTGTAGGCGGGCAAACCAACACTGGAGTGATCTCATATGAAGTAATCCGAGATCCTCGACAACATGCACAACCGCCATCATGCCCAAGAGACGCATGGTGGACAACGCCGTCACCACCCTTCCGGGTCTGACGCGGTTCAACTGAGCTGTCAGGTCGAGGGTTCTCTGCTATGACAGGCAAGCTCTCATTGTGCACAAATTCAGCTCCACTCTCAGATAAACAATAATCTGAGAGGTGAGAGAGGAGCTTTTCTCCCAGTTCACCAAAAAACCCAGGATTAACAGATGTTCTGCTAAAATCCTGGTCTGGATTGCGGCTTCCTCTCTGGACTCGCTCAGCAGCAGTAAATCAGATAAAAGAGGATTCTCATCCTTGCCATGCATAACGACTGGATGGCGGTCTCCACATATCTCGAGAACGTCCTAGGTGCGAGGGAATAGCCGAAAGGGAGCCTGTTGTACTGGAAGCGGGTCCCCTGGAAGGAAATCGTAGGAACTTCTTGTGTTTTGGGACGATGGGAATGTGCCAGTATACGTCCCTCAAGTCCAGGAATATGAACCAGTCATTCTGGTGGATGTTTTTTTAACAGCTGTTTTATTGTTAGCATGTGAAACTGCCTCTCCACAATCAATTTGTTGAATGTGGACAAATCGAGAATTGGCCGTAATTCCCCTTTTTTCTTGGGTACGAGGAAATAACGAGAGTAAAACCCTACGTTTTCCTCCCTATTTGGAACCTTGGAGACCACCCCTTTCGTCAGTAGCTCCTGTATCTTTGACAGGAGGGAGGAGCTCTGCTTTGGACATGACAGAACTGTCTCCAAGATTCCTCTGAATGGAGGTGGTCGTGCTACAAATTGTAATGCATAGCCTTTGCTTATGAGCGCATTCATCCATTTGTTTAATGAACACATTTTCTTCCATTGTGCATGCCGCTCGGAGAGCAGGCGTGTGTGTTCCTGATGTGATGTTAACCACTCCAAGGCCCCTTCCTCCGTCACATGAGTGACCCACGGGGTGGGGGCGGCCCGAAAGAGCTACGTGGCCGACTCTGTGCTGCGCTCCGTCTGTGGGTCTGAAGCAAAAGTAAACAAACGCTGAGGTGAGACGTTGTCGTTGCCGCACGCGGCACACCGCTTATGCGGTGGCGCGCGCTTACTCTGTGTGACGCGTCTCTTCATGTTGTACTCAGAGCTGTAGCGAGCCTGCTCAAGTTGCAGATGAGTTGCGTCACTTATGTATATGAAGCGCTATGTCAACAGAGGTGATTATGTGAGGTGATTATCCCTGCTGGGCAATGTGGGAACATAACCAGTTACTTTGTTTTAGGCAGAGAGCGGGGGATGGGTTACCCGGCTCAATCTGTGTAGCACCAGGTTCATCAGTCGTGAAACAGGAATGCTTTGTGACGTTATTCAAGCTATGGCGTCTCGTGAACAGCTGTTTATCAGAGACCAGCTTGTCATTTGTGGGAAGTGTGTGTGTGTCAAAGAAACTGCTTAACACTAGCTCTACCAGTTTTTGTCAAAATGACAATTCTACCTATGCAACCCATGGGATTGTCAAACTGACAAATTGAATTAGCATTTTTAAAGCCATTGGTATGTATATGAGGCCATTCCAATCTGTTGGCGGGGAGGAGGCCTTGGGGCATATTTATATAGTCAGGTAAATCCAGTGGTGGAGAAAATACTCAAACACTGTACTTAAGTAAAAGTGCAAATAAACAGACAAAAATATACTCTAGTAAAAGTAGAAGTACCATATTAATATTTTTACTTAAGTAAAAGTAAATAAGTACTTGCTTTTAAAAATACTTAAAGTATTAAAGTAAAAGTAATTGCTGAATGTATTACCTAATGCAATGGCCTACAATACCATAAAGTGTGTGATATATATATATATATATATATATATATATATATATATATATATATATAATATATATATATATATATATATATATATATATATGTGATATATATACATATATATATATATATATATATATATATATATATATATATATATATATATATATATATATATATATATATGTATATATATATATATATATATATATATATATATATGTATATGTATATATTATATATATATATATATATATATATGTATATATATATATATATGTATATATGTATATATATATTTATAAGTATATATATATATATTATATATATACAGGTAGTCCCCGACTTACGAGCGAGTTCCGTTACAACGAGGCGCTCGTAACATGGAAATCTCGTAATTTGGAACGGCCGCCACGTGTCTCGTAAGTCCGGAATTTCGCTCGTAAGTTGGAACGGTTTTGCTAGCGCGACTACAAACACTCGTTTTTCATCGAAAAACCGCTTATGAGTGCATAAAAATGATCGGAAACGTGTGTCCACATGTTTAGCTAACGGACTGTGGTGAAAAAACACAGAAAAACTCAGTATTTTTTGCGTTTTTTCCAAAAATTTGCCAGCTCGTAAGTCCGGATGCTCGTAGGTCAGAGCGCTCGTAAGTCGGGGACTACCTGTATATATATATATATATATATATATATATATATATATATATATATATATATATATATATATATATATATGTATATATATATATATATATATATATATATATATATATATATATATATATATATATATATATATATATATATATAAATAGCTTGGTCCGCATTGCCGGCAGTAAGTCAGGCTCGTTTCCGGTAAAAGTTGGACTCCGCCAAGGTTGCCCTTTGTCACCGATTCTGTTCATAACTTTTATGGACAGAATTTCTAGGCGCAGCCAAGGTGTTGAGAGGATTTGTTTTGGTGACCTTAGAATCGCTTCTCTGTTTTTTGCAGATGATGTGGTCCTACTGGCTTCATCAGTTCGTGATTTACAATTTTCACTGGAGCGGTTTGCAGCCGAGTGTGATACGGCCGGGATGAGGATCAGTTCCTCCAAATCCGAGGCCATGGTCTTGAGCCGGAAAAGGGTAGCATGCCCTCTCCGGGTCGGGGAGGAGGTCCTGCCCCAAGTGGAGGAGTTTAAGTATCTCGGGATCTTGTTCACGAATGAGGGAAAACTGGAGCGTGAGATCGATAGGCGGATAGGTGCAGTGTCCGCAGTGAAGCGGGCGCTGTACCGGTCTGTCGTGGTGAAGAGAGAGCTGAGTCAAAAGGCAAAGCTCTCAATTTACCGATCGATCTACGTTCCCACCCTCATCTATGGTCATGAGCTTTGGGTTATGACCGAAAGAACAAGATCTCGGATACAAGCGGCTGAAATGAGTTTTCTCCGCAGGGTGGCTGGACTCTCCCTTAGAGATAGGGTGAGAAGCTCAGTCATCCGGGAGGGACTTGGAGTAGAGCCGCTGCTTCTCCACATCGAGAGGAGCCAGTTGAGGTGGCTCGGGCATCTGGTTAGGATGCCTCCTGGACGCCTCCCTGGGGAGGTGTTCCGGGCATGTCCCACCGGGAGGAGACCCAGAGGAAGAGCCAGGACGCGCTGGAGGGACTATGTTTCTCGGCTGGCCTGGGAACGCCTTGGGATTCCCCTGGAGGAGCTGCACCAAGTGGCTGGGGAGAGGGAAGTCTGGGCCTCCCTACTTAGGCTGCTACCCCCGCGACCCGACCCCGGATAAGCGGAAGAAGATGGATGGATGGATGGATGGATGGATGTTTTTGCTACTTTTCTATTGTTTATTGTTTAATGTATGTGTTTCATTGGCCTCGAGGCTCAATAAGATTTACCTGACTAAATAAAGGTTGAATGAAAAAAAATAAAAAAATAAAATTCAGTGTAACATTATTTTTGATCAAAGCTTGTAAGAACCCCCCCCCCCCACCTACAGAGCAGTCTCTGGTGAAAACAACTCTCTCTCTCTGTAGAAGCAAGTTGGAAATGCTGTTGGAATGTGTGGTTAATTTGTGGGGGATGTATGTAAATGAATGTTCTTTGTGTGAGGGGGATCTTTTGTTTTGACCTACTGGAGAAGATTATGCTGGGAGAAGATTCTCAGGAGGGGATGTTTACCCAAAAACAAAGATATCCACCCCCAGGCTCATGACACCTAATGGAAGAATTGTCATTTTGACAAACTCATGGCAGTTCTAGTGTTTTTTTTTCCCCCTGGGTTTGCCAGTGTTAAGGATCATTCAGTCCAACAGACAGGCTCAAAGCAGGTGAAGAACTACTCTTTGAATTATGTGGGTGTTTTATATCAAAACAATCAATGACATCACATACACTTCCTGTAAGGAGTCATTTCTTGTGCTGTCATCTGCGCGGTGGCCCCTGCTACTGCTGACCGCTCCAGGGCTGTGTCTGTGGACGGCTTCTTGGAAAGCGCTGAGCAGGACCTGGATGATGAGACGGGTGCTGCTGCTCCCTGCTGGGAAGGGCCGGCAGTGGAGCTGAGCGGGGGGCCGCCGTAGCAGTCGTGGAGTGCCGGGACTGCTGCCTCTGGGAGCGTCGGTCCTTCCATCCGGCAGAGCGGCGGGAGGGTGGATGTGACGTCATCAGGTCACGAACCATCTCAGACATTTCTTATTTTTTCTTTGACCTGTCCAGCAGAGTTGTGAAGCTTGTTCCAAAAAGCGCATCAGGCTTTATTGGGCCTTCTAGCAAATCTTTTTGAAGTCTGTCAGGCATGGATGGGACGTGACAAAGCCACGTTGTGTGCTGAATCATGGTCATCCAGGCAGCAATTAGTGACAGGAAGACTATGGATGCGGTGCAGAGGTTGAGGATGACGTTTGCAGCTTTGCACAGCGAGCTTTTCGCCTTCTCAGGCAGGTCCATCTCCTCCAGCCTCTTGGAGATGTGAAACGCGAGGAGAGCAATATTATTGCTGGCCGCAGCAGCCTGGATGGAGCATTGATAAGCTCTGTTGGAGAGCTGCATGATGGTCTGGTCATGCCTCCCATGAGGTACTGGTTTCTTTCTGGTCCATCCTAGTGGCTTTTGCCCCAAACACCTCCGTGAGGCTTGGCTCCAGGAGGGGCACTGATGGGAAACCCTGTTCAGTGAAACCCTCCACCTTCATGATGGTAGCAAACGTGGAAGCTGGGGCTTTTATTTTGGTAGGCACCATTGCAGCCTCATTCCAATGTGATGTCACAGTTGGAAAACAAGGCCAGATGGGGTCAGGGCACCGGGCCGACATGGAGCCGAACCTTCCCGCCAGATCATCCGATCGGGGCGGGGGAGGAGTGGGGACGAACAGGCCCTTTGTGTCTGCCACTTCCTGGGTGATGGCGGGCAGTTCTTGAAGGAGGGCGCCCATGGCTGGGAGCGTGGTTGCCGCTGACCT
>JBBPBX010001397.1:61761-81166 GCA_038048925.1 Garcialebias charrua
GGTGAAGATTCTCAGTCGTCCAGGACATGATGAAATCAAAAAAGGCGTTCAATACAGGATCAACTGGACTTTATTTGTTGCAGAAAACGTTTCGACTTCTGTCCAGAAGTCTTTTTCAATTCTGAATGGAAGCTGTGAGAACGAGAAGTTTTATACAGGCTTACAAGTTATTACATGTATGTGTTACAAACCCCTTTGTTAAGCTGGGATGTGTCGTTTTGTCAATTTAAATAGAATGGGCATGTTAGTTAATTTGTGGTGTTATTTCAGTTTCCAATTTCATATGTTGGTGCGTGACTTGTAAGCCTGTATAAAACTTCTCGTTCTCACAGCTTCCATTCAGAATTGAAAAAGACTTCTGGACAGAAGTCGAAACGTTTTCTGCAACAAATAAAGTCCAGTTGATCCTGTATTGAACGCCTTTTATGACAGAATGTTTATTCAGCTGGGCTCCTCTGAAAAGTCTGTGGAATTCCTCAGTAGAAGGGTTGGGTGGGGGAGAACATAAGGTTTACAAAACCTCTACAGGCGTGTTGAGATAAGACGGCCTGTCAAGGCTAGTCAGGAAGCCGAATTTCAGATAAACACAATTGTTTTGGGGACAGGCAGAACTTTAATGACATCTACCTTCAGTCTGTGTTGGTCCACTCGCTTCCGAAATGTCCAAATTAAAATGACCATACCAATGGAACGTGCCTGAGAAAATCCCTGAGATCTAATCCATTCAGCCAAAAGTCTGGGTTCTCGAGACATGAACCAAGCCATCATGTAAGGCAGGCAGCCTGACCAGGTCCAGATTTGCTGCCGACGTCTTCCTTATGTGTTGATAGACCAGGAACCAGCCAAATCCAAAAAGCAGGAACCAGTTATCATAAATCCAATTAAATATGCGTCCTTAAGATCCACAGATGACAGCAGAGATAGACACATCCTCAAGTCTTCCAAGTCGATGAGATATCCAGCTAAGTGCATGCCAGCAGGGCAAATCGGCTCGCCTACAGCCTGTCTTCTTTTTGAAGAAATGTTATCAGTTGTGTTGTGGGACCAACTGACCAAACTGAAGTCCATAGTTATGATTCAGAAGATTTTGTAGAAGAGAGGCTCTCAGACAGTTTCACAAACAAGCAAAAGCAAAAGCAAAGCAGAGACCGAGAGGAGACATCCGTCCTTAAGAAGAGCAAATGTTGAATGATGATGGTTCAGATCCTACCTCGCTGACAGATCCTTTTGTGTTTCCATCAAAGATTTTAGTTCTGCAGTGGCATCACTTAAAAAACCAGCCACTAGGGAGCACAAGCCAGTGTATCTCTTGTGCCGGTCCCAAGCCCGGGTAAATGGTGAGGGTTGTGTCAGGAATGGCATCCGATGTAAAACACTTGCCAAAACCATAATGCGAGTTCATCAAAGTGAAACCATACCGGATCGGTCGAGGCCCGGGTTAACAACGTCCGCCACCGGTGCTGTTGACAAACAGGGTGCCGGCGGAAATTGTACTACTGTTAGTCGAAGACCCCGAGGAGGGAAACGTGTCAGGAGACAGAGGGAGAGGAGGAAAGTGAAGAATGTAGGACTGAGGGTTGCAACTCTAAATGTGGGGACAATGACAGGCAAAGGTAGAGAGCTGGCTGACATGATGCAGAGAAGAAAGGTAGATGTTTTATGTGTCCAAGAGACCAAGTGGAAGGGCAGCAAGGCTCGCAGTATTGGAGCAGGGTTCAAACTGTTTTACCATGGTGTGGATAGAAAGAGAAATGGAGTAGGGGTGGTCCTGAAGGAGGAGTTGGCAAAGAATGTAGTAGAGGTGAAGAGAGTGTCAGATAGGGTGATGTGTCTGAAGGTAGAAGTAGAAGGTCTGATGCTAAACATAGTCAGTGGTTATGCTCCACAGGTTGGATGTGATGGGGAGGAGAAAGATACATTTTGGAAAGATTTGGATGAAGTGATAGAGAGTATTCCCAGGGAGGAAAGAGTGGTGATTGGAGCAGACCTGAATGGACATGTTGGTGAAGGAAACAGAGGGGATGAGGAAGTGATGGGTAGGTTTGGTGTCAAGGAAAGAAACCAGGAAGGACAGATGGTGGTGGATTTTGCCAAGAGAATGGAAATGGCTATAGTCAATACCTATTTCCAAAAGAGGGAGGAACATAGAGTGACCTATAAGAGTGGAGGAAGGAGTACACAGGTCGACTACATTCTGTGTAGAAGAGGAAACCTGAGGGAGATTGGAGACTGTAAGGTTGTAGCAGGGGAGAGCGTGGCCAGACAGCATCGGATGGTTGTGTGTAGAATGACTGTTGTTGCGAAGAAGAGAAAACGAGTAAAACCAGAGAAGAAGACCAAATGGTGGAAGCTAAAGAAGGAAGAATGTTGTGAGAAATTCAGAGACGAGCTGTTAAAGGCTCTGGGTGGTAAGAAAGAGCTTCCAAGTGACTGGGCTACTACAGCAACAGTAATTAGAGAGACAGGTAGGAAGGTACTTGGTGTGTCATCTGGACAGAGAATAGATGATAAGGAAACCTGGTGGTGGAATAGTGAAGTGCAGGACGCCATTCAAAGAAAGAGATTAGCCAAGAAGAAATATGACAGTGAGAGGACTGAAGAGAGGAGACAGGAATATAAGGAGATGGGACATAGAGCAAAGAGGGAAGTAGCTAAGGCAAAGCAGAGGGCGTACAATGAGTTGTATGGGAGACTGGACACTAAAGAGGGCGAGAAGGACTTGTACCGATTGGCAAGACAGAGGGATCAGGCTGGAAAGGATGTGCAGCAGGTTAGGCTTATTAAAGATGGGAATGGGAATGTTCTAACAAGTGAGGAGAGTGTGATGGGAAGATGGAAGGATTACTTTGAGGAGCTAATGAATGAAGAGAATGAAAGAGAAAGAAGAGTGGAGGTCATAGAAACTGTGGACCAGGAAGTGGGAAAGATTAGTGAGGGTGAAGTCCGGAAAGCTCTGAAAAGAATGAAGAAGGGGAAGGCAGTAGGACCTGATGACATACCAGTGGAGGTTTGGAAATGTCTTGGAGAGATGGCAGTGAGGTTTTTGACTCAAATATTTAATGGAATATTTGAGGGTGAGAAAATGCCTGAAGAATGGAGAAGAAGTGTGCTGGTTCCCATTTTTAAGAACAAGGGTGATGTACAGAGTTGTAGCAACTACAGGGGAATTAAGTTGATGAGCCACACAATGAAGATCTGGGAGAGAGTTGTGGAAGGAAGGCTTAGACAAGAGGTGACTATCTGTGAGCAGCAGTATGGTTTCATGCCAAGAAAGAGCACCACAGATGCCATCTTTGCTTTGAGGATGTTGATAGAGAAGTACAGAGAGGGTCAGAAAGAACTCCATTGTGTGTTTGTGGATTTAGAAAAAGCATATGACAGGGTGCCAAGAGAGGAGGTGTGGTATTGCATGAGGAAATCTGGAGTGGCAGAAAAGTATGTTAGACTGGTACAGGACATGTATGAGGACAGCAGGACAGTGGTGAGATGTGCTGTAGGAGTGACAGATAGCTTCAAGGTGGAGGTGGGATTGCATCAAGGATCGGCTCTGAGCCCCTTCTTGTTTGCTCTGGTGATGGACCGACTAACAGATGAGGTCAGGCAGGAATCCCCATGGACTATGATGTTTGCAGATGACATTGTGATATGTGGTGAGAACAGGGAACAGGTGGAAGAGAACTTGGAGAGGTGGAGGTATGCACTTGTGAATTAAGAGTTTATTAATGTTTTTCTGACTAAATGTTTATCAATTTTTATGTTAAGAGTTAATGCTTAATGAGAGAAAACATTTTAGTTTAGTGTCAAGAAACTATTTGCAATTAGGTTTGATCCGACGCAAGAGTTGTGTGAAAAAACTGTGTCAAGAAACTATTTGCAATTAGGTTTGATCCGGCGCAAGAGCTGTGTGAAAAAACTAAGCTCGTTTTGTTCACATGACCTTGTAGCCTCCTTGGTAACAGATCTAACAAACCCTTCAGATAAGACATGTTTTCCTTTAATGATGCCTAGCACCACTTTACTCTGAAAAACAAGTTTTGAGTGAAGTCATCACACCCACAAGGTATAAAACGGTTACAACGCACTTAGAGTCTTTGAGGGTCTGCTACGAGTCCTGATCAGACGTCGAGCTGCATGATGTATATTCCGAGCCAAACTGTGAGGCCCTCCCAGTTGTGTCAAAAGGTGAGGAATAATGAGTTACATCAATGCCTAAGTTTGTTTGTTGCTGTTAGTACTGTGGCGAGATTAAAACCGACACTTTGATCTTAGCAGGAAAACTGTTTGCATGTTTATTGTATATCTGAAGAGATGTACAACTGTATGTTTTGTCTTTGTTGTTTCCTTTTTTTCTGTCACAAGACTTCTTTAATAAATATTCATTATTTTTAATTAAGTCTGATGTGTGTGAACTTTTTCCAAACAGCCGTGCCTATCCTAAAACGAACCTGATTTAAAATATGATAAAACATTAACCATTTGGGTTGATCTGAAATATCATAAAACATTTTGGCGTCACTTGCACAGGATTGATGACGGAATGCACCATGCTGTTTGGAGAAAAAAAAGAGGAAAAGTGTGAAGCTGTGTTCTTGTAAGCGGGTGAGAGTCCTGTTGTTTTGGAAACGGGTGTGATTCCCTTGTTGTTTTGGAAAGCGGATGGATTTCCTGCTGTTGAGAGCTGATAAGCGGTGTGATTCCCTGTCAGCAATTTATGTCCTGTTTTTTGACCAGCGTTTTGGGGGACGCTCTGAAGCTGTGTTTAGAAAACAGAGATGTGTAACAGCTGCCGAAGCAAGTAGCTTTAAAGAGAAGGACCAGGGTGTAAAAACCTTTGATCAGTAGTTTTGTAGGAGCAGGAGGAAAGAAGATTTTGCCGGGGTTAAAAGAAAAAAATATATATAACCCTTGTATGTGTATCTGAAAAGTAACAGAAGTATTTTACTTGTTAATCAGCTGTGAGTTTTGCCTCATTAAGCCCTGCCAGGTGATTTATTTGACAGCTCAGTTGAAGTGAAGTTAAAAAAAAAAGGAGTTATTGTTTAAAGATCAGAGGTGCATGTGTGCACCTAAGAAAAAAAAAAGAGAAAGAGGTTGTTGCAGCTTGAAGGAAAGCGTATGTTTGGAGCAAGAAAACGTAGGACATGCGAGTGTGTTTTGGGTGCTGAGTTGGTCAGCTGTAGTGAGGAACGCAGGAGGTGGAGTGTGTTGGGAGCGAGAAGAAGCAGGTTGTGGGCCAGGAAAGGTCGGTTAAAATTTGTTTTGTTTTGGAGAGCACTGATACAGTCAGAGGTTTTTCCAGTTGAGTTGCTCACTTAGGAGGAAGAATTACGAGGAAAGAAAAGGGAGTTCTTGGTTTAATGTGTGTGAGCAGATGGAGAGGTTAAAAGGTGCTGGTGGTGTTCTAAGTAGGCTGCGGGAGATTTTTTTTTTATGCTGCCTTATCTCCAGAACAGGGAGGAAACTGCAACTCTGAGGAGATGTGTGAAAGAGAGAAAGAGGTGGTGTTGGAGCTGAGACACAGCAGCTCTGAGGAGGAAAGAAGAAAAAAGAAAAAAAAAGGTCACTGCTGTGTTCCGTTGAACAGGTACAAATTGGTCAACAGGTGACATTAGAAATTTATTGGAAGAATCAGACAGTGAATAAATAAATAAAAAGGAGAGGGTTTCCAAGTTCAAAGAATGAACCTTTTATCTAAAAAATGATGACTAATCCTTGTCGTTCTATCAATAACATGTTCTGTGTTACAGCTTGTGTCCTGTCTCTGAGGACGCGCAGAGGACGACGGGGAGGAAAGCGCCTGAAGGGTAGTGGCTTGTCGTGCTGGGTCATCACTTCATCGGTGCGACACTGCTGGGTGTTCGACGCACCTGAGGATGGATGTTCATGTTCATCTGTGTCACTGTTCTGCTGATGACCACACCTCTTCGACGCCAAGACATGTCCTGAAAGGAGGACAGTTGGGCTCTTTGCCACAAGATGAACCAAACTATAAAGACAGGATGGCTTCAAGTGTCCTGTGGGTCGGTCCTGCTGGTAACAAGTGTGGGCAGAGCGTGGGTAGAGCAGAGATGTCCGGCGCGTGTAACGTTCCAATGCATCGACCTTGTGCATCGACCTTTAAGGTGTTCGAGCTGTTCCAGAGGGTGGAGCCGCAAGATCCATCGTGAAGTGACTAGTTTGGGAACATTCTTTATTGTTCTTTGAGTTTTTATTTTGTTTTATTTTACCTGAAGTGATAAAATCTGAAATGATGAAATGTGATTTGTTTTTAAGACTAAATAATGATTAATTTGAGACAGATATGTGCTACAAACAGGAATAGGTTTTATCTGGACAGTAAAATCGTCCTCAGAAAATACTTAGTTTTTTTTGTTGTTTTTTTTTCTCTGGGTGAATGTGTTGTACACTCGTGGGAGTTGAGATTGATTGACTAATTGGCAATTTCTGCCTTTTCCTGGTAGTCTCCATTGATTTGGGTCCCTTCTGATGTGCAATGAACAGAACCGATCCATGGTGCCGAAACTTGTGATTGAGTTTCTATGTCTGACTGTCCATTTGAAAGTGTTAAGGGAAAAGTTTTACAACGGTTAAAACTGATAAAGTAAGGATATGCAGCATCCCTCCTTTACTTTTTATTAGTACTTTGTTTTGTAGGACGGATCATATAATTAGATTAGTTTGTAACACTGTTTTAGAATGATGATTGAACTTATAGTGTGACTGGTAAATGTCCCATGAGGTGACAGGAAAAAATTTCAAAATTAGTCAGAAAATCATAGGGTGGAATGAATTAAGAGTTTATTAATGTTTTTCTGACTAAATGTTTATCAATTTTTATGTTAAGAGTTAATGCTTAATGAGAGAAAACATTTTAGTTTAGTGTCAAGAAACTATTTGCAATTAGGTTTGATCCGGCGCAAGAGTTGTGTGAAAAAACTAAGCTTGTTTTGTTCACATGACCTTGTAGCCTCCTTGGTAATAGATCTAACAAACCCTTCAGATAAGACATGTTTTCTTTTAATGATGCCTAGCACCACTTTACTCTGAAAAACAAGTTTTGAGTAAAGTCATCACACCCACAAGGTATAAAACGGTTACAACGCACTTAGAGTCTTTGAGGGTCTGCTGCGAGTCCTGATCAGACGTCGAGCTGCATGATGTATATTCCGAGCCAAACTGTGAGGCCCTCCCAGTTGTGTCAAAAGGTGAGGAATAATGAGTTACATCAATGCCTAAGTTTGTTTGTTGCTGTTAGTACTGTGGCGAGATTAAAACCGACACTTTGATCTTAGCAGGAAAACTATTTGCATGTTTATTGTACATCTGAAGAGATGTACAACTGTATGTTTTGTCTTTGTTGTTTCCTTTTTCTGTCACAAGACTTCTTTAATAAATATTCATTATTTTTAATTAAGTCTGATGTGTGTGAACTTTTTCCAAACAGCCGTGCCTATCCTAAAACGAACCTGATTTAAAATATGATAAAACATTAACCATTTGGGTTGATCTGAAATATCATAAAACAACTTGAAAGAAGAGGAATGAAAGTCAGTCGTAGTAAGACAGAGTACATGTGTGTGAATGAGAGGGAGGCCAGTGGAACAGTGAGGCTACAAGGAGCAGAGGTCACAAAGGTGCAAGACTTCAAGTACTTGGGGTCCACTGTCCAGGAAAATGGGGAATGTGGTAAAGAGGTGAAAAAGAGAGTCCAGGCAGGATGGAGCGGATGGAGAAAAGTTTCAGGAGTGATTTGTGACAAAAAGGTGTCAGCAAAGGTCAAAGGAAAAGTTTACAAGACAGTGGTGAGACCAGCTATGTTGTATGGTCTGGAGACAGTGTCATTGACAAAAAGACAGGAGAAAGAACTGGAAGTAGCAGAAATGAAGATGCTGAGGTTCTCCTTAGGAGTGACAAGGATGGATAAGATCAGGAATGAGATAATCAGAGGTACAGCACATGTTGAACAACTGGGAGATAAAGTTAGGGAGGCCAGACTGAGATGGTTTGGACATGTCCAGAGGAGGGACAGTGGGTATATTGGTAGAAGGATGTTAGAAATGCAGCTGCCAGGAAAAAGACACAGAGGAAGGCCAAAGAGGAGATATATGGATGCAGTTAGAGAGGACATGAAGGTAGTTGGAGTGAGGACAGAGGATGCAGAGGACAGAGTGAGGTGGAGGAGGATGACTCGCTGTGGCGACCCCTGAAAAGGGAAAAGCCGAAAGAAGAAGANGGGGGGTTCCGCAGGGGTCCATCCTGGGTCCTCTCCTATTCTCTTTATACCTGCTGCCACTTGATGCTATTTTCCAGAAACACAACATACCTTTTCACTTCTACGCCGACAACTGTCAAATTTACTTCCCCCTAAGACACAATGGTACATGCTCTATCCAACCTCTGCTTGACTGCCTGGCTGACATCAGGGACTGGATGGCTTTAAATTTCTTAAGTTTCAATGAAAAGAAGTCTGAAGCGATGTTGTTCCCTCCCAACGACACGATCACAAACCACTGCATTGACCTTTCAACTCTAGCCCTGTCAGAAAAACAAAGAGTCACAAATCTGGGAGTGATAATGGATCCTTCCATGAAACTCAGCAGTCATGATCGTTAAATCCTGATTTTTCCAGCTGAGGTGACTGTCTAAGCTGAAGCCCATATTATGCAGAAATAACATGGAGACAGTAATTCATGCATTCATTACATCTAGGCTTGATTATTGCAATTCACTCCTGTTTGGTATCCGTCAGACCACCATTGCACGTCTACAACTGGTCCGGAATGTAGCAGCCCGATTTTTAACCAGTACAGGCAAAAGAAAGCACATTACACCAGTCTTGGCCTCCCTGCACTGGCTATTGGTTCATCTTCAAATCCAGTTCAAAAATTCTCCTGTATGTCTACAAATCGCTGAACAGTCTCGCCCCCGCCTATCTCTCTGATTTGCTACAACCGTATGTCCCACAACGTTCTCTGAGGTCAGCGGACCAGTTGCTCCTCACAGTTCCAGGAACTCATCTTAAACATAGAGGTGACAGGGCCTTCTCTGTAGTAGGCCCAAGACTTTGGAACGAGTTACCTCTGCTCGTCAGACAGGCTCCCTCCCTCTCTGTTTTCAAATCCCATTTAAGACCCACTACTATTCCGTTGCTTTCAACAGCAGATGATCTGTGTTTGGTCGTTATATTTATAATCTGCAACCATTTTATGTCTATATTCTGTTTTTACTTCATTTTGTATGTTGCCTATGTGTTGCCTGTTGTTTGTTTGTACAGCACTTTGGTTGGCCTTGTCACTGTTTTAAGTGCTCTATAAATAAAATGGTATGGTATGATATGGTAAAAATGATGAAAGCAAGGCGCACTGCAAATTTTACAGTTCCAGCTAACTGTTAATCAGCATTAAATGTAAGAATTCAAGATCAACCATAGTACATTTAATTATTTCAGTTATGTAGAAATAAGCTTAATATATTTGTGTGTGGCGTGCGCATTGATCATAGTTTGTGTCTTCTAAATGTGAAAAAGGAGTCAAAGAGTCAGAGAATCTTTATTGTCATTTGCACCACATGTGGTACATGTGATGAAACAAGATTATGTACACAGGGTTCCAGTTACATCCAACAATAAAAAGTAAAATAAAAACAGTAGTAGCATCTAAGATATGAACTAAGATAAACATCAACTAAAAATACACTAAGCACTAATAGCATAAAAACATTACGGTACTTGTGACCGCATCGAAAGCCGGTAATGGCCTGGGGCTGGTGATTTTTGTACTTTACATGTGGGTAAAATAAACCTGAAATGGATGGTTGCCTCTCTTGCTTCAGACAAATGAACATAATATCATAAAACAAAGTATTTGTGCTGTATATACAGTAGGCGTTTGTGAGCTTGTTCAAACAGTGCTAACAGACATCTTGTTATTTAAGCCACAAATGATAAAGTTGTGTTGTAAAAAAAAAAGAACAAAATTAAGGAAACAAAAATGCTGAGGAACAGGAACACATTTCTGTTTTCTAATCTAAGCAGCGACTGGTCCAAAGTGTGACAAACAAGAAGTTGGGATTTGATAGTCCTACACAGTATGAAGAAGTGATAAAACAGCTTCAGCTTCATCCTGCACACATCTTTCACACTTCTATGTATTTTCTACCATTAACAGAAACAGTTTAAATTTGTCAAGGTTCATGCTCAATACTCCAGGTTAAAAATCCAACAAAGTCAGGTCCTCTGAACTGTTTCTTCTTCTTGAAATGTTTCATCTTTCATCCAAAAAACTTCATCAGTCTGAGGAGCCACAACAAACTCAGTCATATAAATGGCACCTTCACATAGTGGGTCAACCAGTTTGATGGTGCTAAGATGGTTTCTGGAATATGCCCCTCTCCCCCGCCAACTCGTTTGAGGGAGTCATGGCCAAAGTGGTAACTGTTGGATTTTTTATTTTTATTTTACCTGGATTATTAAGCATGAACTTTTTGATGTTTTGAACCATTTTGGCCATGACCACCTCAGATGAGTCAGCGGGGAAGAGGGTGGACTCCAGAAACCATTTGAGCACCATCAAACTGGTTTGCAAACTATGTGAAGGTGCTATTTATAAGACTGAGTTTGCTGTGGCTCCTCAGATTGATGAAGTCTTTTGGATGAAAGATGAAACGTTTCAACAAGAAGAAACCTTCCAGAGGACCAGACTGAACTTTGTTGGATTTTAAACTTGTATTTCTTAGAGGTTTGATGATTACAGGGCAGGAAGCAGATTATTAACAAGTGGAAGACAAAAATCACTGTATCAAATTAAATTTCACTCTTGAAAATAATTTGTCAAATTCTTAAATATTGCTGTATATGACAAGAAAGTCCATTCTCAATAATCCAGGTATCAAATCTGATCATTCTTAATCAGGTCATCTGGACAGTTGCATTGCTGTGTATCCTCTAGGAAACGGGACTTGACAAAAGAACAAACTGAAAAATGAGAATATACTGTAAATGGACAATTCAGGCTGAGTGCAGAAGATTTTTCTGAAAAATAAACAAAAATAAAGGCTTTTCACAAATAGTAAGGCAGAAAATAGCACAGTACAGTGTCCAGTCATTTATCAGGGCTTCCCCCGATGAGCCAGTCTGAAGATCCAATGTCCAGTTTGAGCTGTTCCATGAGCCATGGGTCCTTTTCTGCTCCCTCAATAAATTCCTCCAAACAAATCTCACCTAGAAAGTTAACACAGAGGTCAGGTCAGACAATGAAAACAAGAAACCACATTCTAAATGAGTGATCATTTTACAACTTCAATGCAAACTTCACTTGATAAAATTGCTCCACTGAAAAAGAAAGTAATCAATCAAAGGAAACTGGCTCCTTGGTTCAGTTCTGAGTTATGTACTTTAAAGCAGACATCTAGAAACCAGAGAAAATGGCGCTCTACTAATGTTGAAGAATTGTATTTAACTTGGAATAGTCTGCTAACCTAAAAAAGTTGTCTGGTCTTCTGGACATAAAAAAAAAAAAGCTTGACTCATGATCCGATGCGCCATGGTGCTTCATTTGCTCTACTGCGTCATCAAGTGGACTATAAATGTAAAACTGGTAGATGGATTCTAATAACATAACTGGTTTGCAAAGTTTTAAGTTGAATAAAAGAAAAAAGAAATCATGTTTGTGAGGACCTCAAAGTCTAAATTTGATCTGCAAATGATAATCTGTATTTATGATGATGGTGATGATGGATTTTCTGTCTGCCGCTTATATTTCAAATCATCGTGCATACAAACAAACCAGTTCCTGAATCGGTCACGTAGTACGGCCCGCTAGCGAGGCTTCAAACGTCACTACATGTGTCATCAATACACGCCTCGATACACGCTCCATATAAATCCTCCTGAATTACTCGACACACGCTTCGAAGCCTCGACACAGAAGGACACATCACTACTGTGAATTTTGGACATTCACCTAATGTGCATGCGTGCTGCCTCAGTCTGCTTTCCTCTGGGCTAAAAGTTCGGCTAACAACAACTTAAATGGTAAATGGAGCTTATTTATATAGCACTTTCCAGCCCCTTTGAGGGGCCCCAAAGCGCAACAAGTTAAACAACAACAAGTTAAAGCTGAATTTTGGATAAGAGTGGACAGATTTAACGCCAAGCGGGACCCGCTTCATCGAACAAGCCCCACACAAGTCGCTGAGTGGACCAGAACCGAGTCGACGATGTCGGACTTTAGTCCGTCATAATCAGCTGATTTACAGCAGGTAAATCAACGTTCTTAATAATGTTTGCTTGTGTTTACTTCAATCACACAACAACCAACTGAGTTAAAAAAAAAAAAATCCTACGAGGTCGAGAAGCTGTCCTTCCACCAGGCGGACCGGTTCGGATGTGGGACCAGTATCCAGGATGAAAACAGAGCAGAGTCAGTTCATTAATGTAGTTACAGTTCACTTAATGTGTTTTTAATAGTGTTCAGTTCAATTCTCAGTGTTTGTGTGACATACAGTTTTGAATAAATACTGTAAATACAAAATAAACCTGGAGTCTTCATTTTCAACTTTAATAACATGCAGCATGTTACGCATAATTTCAATCACGTAACGAGTCCAGATAGCTTCATTTAGCTCAGATAACTTTATATATCTCCCACGCTAACATAAATACTGTTTATTATTGTTAAACTGTTATTATTTAGCACATTTAGTATGTTATAGTGCAGCGTGACACGTGAAATCTCTGCCTGTCTCATTCAATAAACAATGATATTAGAACTGGATCCAGCTGTGTCTCTTCCAACACAGATGTTGGTCACAGCAGCTACATTCAGGTGTAGAAGAGCGGCTCTCAGAGTTTCACAGACAAGACAAAGCAAAGCGGAGACCGAGAGGAGACGTCTGCCCTTGAGAAGAGCAAGTGTTGAATAACAATATTAACAATAACAATATTAACAATAACAATAATACTCCATTTGTGCCGGGGGACTGGATATTTGAGATGAGCCAGTCTTTGCCGTGATGTATTTTGGGGTTTAAAAGCCACTGGGATGTTGTGTTTGTGTTCATCTATCAAGTTTTTTAAATTTCACGTTGAGTATTCGTAGTGACTTCATCACGTCACAGTTACAGAATAGAAAATTAATCAACTTCCTGTTTGGATCGCGTTACGAACCGGTGTTACACCATATTCTGTGACCACCATATATTGTTACCGTAGGGGGCAGTGTTGCATGCACGGTTGCAGGTCACAGAATATGGTGTAACACCGGGTCCAATCGACCAAACCAGAACCAGCTTCCTCTGACCTTGTTTCATAAACAAAAAGCAAAAAATATTAATCTCTAAACCTATAAAAACGTATCAACATATTAATCTCTAATATTAAACCTAATGTGCACCACCGCTGGCGGTAGTGCAGGGTGGTCGACAGCTCCACTGTTTTTAGTTTTGTTTTTGACGTGCCACACGTTTCTTTCAGTTTTTCAGCTTAATAATAATAACTAATAGTTTTGGTTTTCCTGTGACTTATCTGCAGTATGATAAATGGTAGGAGCATAATATATGCTCCCAGGGTTTTGTTGGTCCTTTTTTGTTGTATATTATAAAATATGTTTTTTGCATTTTTATTTATTTATTTTTTGCATCTTAAGATCCTATGACATCAACTACTCGAGTTCTACTCAAGCTTTATTATGTTAATGTCGAGTTTAAAAATTATGTACTCGTTCAACCCTTATTTTAGAGCCTGTCTTGTGTGGGATTTCTCCTTCTGTCTGGCTCCTGAGTTAGTGGGGACCAGGGGCGGCCGGCCAATAGGGGGTGCTAGGGCGCCGCCCCACTGGAACTTCTGGAGCTATTGAAGACTTTAAAAAAAGAAAATATAAAATAAAAATATTTTGAAATATATGTATATATGTTTTTAGTTGTGTAGGATAAATATTTTATAGGTAATGATGAGTTATATTTTTTGTTTCAAAAAAGGTTTTCTGATTGGTGACGTATTTCCAGTCCTGCATGACTCTTATCCATTGACTCTCGTTATAAATGGCGCGTGCGCAGTTATTCCACAATGTTGCAAAACAATGGATAGCTGCTGGGCGCATATTTCGCCGCCCTGGACACGTACAACGTGAGCTGTACCCACGACCTACCGATTGCGTGCGTCCGGTTTTATTTATTTATTTGTTCAACAAAAAAATTGTCTCCGAACAGACCCGCTCAGGTAGGTTTTAAATCATTGAAAGCCCTTTATCATATATTATATTAAGCATACTGTACAATGTAACTATGACAAAAATGGAGGATTTACCTGCATTTACCTTTGTACAGATGAACATGTGTTACTTTCTGTTTATCACTGTTGTATTCAGCTGCTCATGCGGTCGGCCACAGGGCTTTATCATCTTTTACATTTTTCTAGACTTAGTTTAGGTTTTGGAAATAGAATAAACTTTATTCTACCCTCTAAAGCCGGACTATTCAATTAAACTGATCAGGGGGGCAAAGTGATGGAAAACCAGCAGCTCAGGGGCCAGACATCCAGCAATTAAAGTCATTATGTAAAAATAAAAATAAAGTATCAATGATCAATGATCTGTTACCTGTTACATTTGTTTATTTTGTTGCATTGAATCATAAATGAAATAAACAGAACCCAAAACCCAAACCCAGAACCATCCCCCAAAAATAATAAATAAATAAAAATTACTTTATTTCAGGAGTGCTGAGTTAAAATTTAGGGGTGCTTGAGCACACCCCAAAAAGAGGCTAAAATCACCACTGGTGAAGTGCTCTCATTTGTCATGGCAGTGAGACCATAAAGAAGTCGTCAGATACAGTTTTCATATTTTATGCACATTCTTTCATGGTCATTTCTAACTTAGCTTCATCCATGAAAATCTTCTAATGCAGCCCATGATTTACAAAATCAAAAACATAAGTGGATACTTTGCAACTTCAAAAAATTCACAGGTAATATATTTTTATTTATTTATACTATTTAGGTGTTACTTAGGGGCGCATTCCTTGATTTTTCCAAAATATGAATGAAATCATTTTGTTGTTCGGGAATTAGATGATAAACACATTTCATGCAGGCCACAATATTAAAATCTGATCTATTTGATTAGCTGGTTTGTTCTGTGCAGCTACTAAACCCACACGTTTTAGTGCTGCCACCTACAGTCCAAATTTAGAAACAAGGTTAGTCTACTCTAAATTAAGAAATTAGAGCAACTCCTAATGTGGGGAACTTTATGAAATTTGCTAAATAATGATGTTTTCCCTCCCTGGGCTGCCACCTTACCGTGGTGGAGGGGTTTGAGTGTCCCAATGATCCTAGGAGCTATGCTGTCAGGGGCTTCATGCCCCTAGTAGGGTCACCCAAGGCAGACAGGTCCTAGGTGAGGGACCAGACAAAGTGCAGCCCAAAGACCCCTTATGATGAGTCAAATCACTGGAAACAATGTTCCCTCGCCCGGACGCGGGTCACCGGGGCCCCACTCTGGAGCCAGGCCCGGAGGAGGGGCACGTTGGCGAGCGCCTGGTGGCCGGGCTTTTACCCATGGAGCTCGGCCGGGCACAGCCCGAAGAGGAGACGTGGGTCCCCCTTCCCATGGGCTCACCACCTGTGGGAGGGGCCAAAGGGGTCGGGTGCATTGTGGAATGGGTGGTGGCCGAGGACGGGGACCCTGGCGGTCTGATCCTCGGCTACAGAAGCTGGCCATTGGGACATGGAATGTCACCTCTCTGGTGGGGAAGGAGCCTGAGCTAGTGTGTGAGGTTGAGAGGTTCCGGCTAGAAATAGTCGGACTCACCTCAACGCATGGCTCTGGCTCTGGAACCAGTTTCCTTGAGAGGGGTTGGACACTCTTCCACTCTGGAGTTGCCCCTGGTGAGAGGCGCCGAGCAGGAGTGGGCATACTTGTTGCCCCCCATCTTGGTGCCTGTACGTTGGGGTTCACCCCGGTGAACGAGAGGGTAGCCTCCCTTCGCCTACGTGTGGGGGGACGGGCTCTGACTGTTGTTTGTGCCTATGCGCCAAACGGCAGCGCAGATTACCCACCCTTTTTGGAGTCCTTGGAGGGGGTATTGGAGGGTGCGCCTCCTGGGGACTCCCTTGTTCTGCTGGGGGACTTCAACGCTCACGTGGGCAATGACAGTGAGACCTGGAGGGGTGTGGTTGGGAGGAACGGCCCCCCTGATCTGAACCCGAGTGGTGTTCTGTTGTTGGACTTCTGTGCTCGTCATGGATTGTCCATAACGAACACCATGTTCAGGCATAAGGGTGTCCATATGTGCTCTTGGCACCAGGACACCCTAGGTCGTAGTTCAATGATCGACTTTGTTGTCGTCTCATCTGATCTGCGGCCGCATGTCTTGGACACTCGGGTGAAGAGAGGGGCGGAGCTGTCAACTGACCACTACCTGGTGGTGAGTTGGCTCCGATGGTGGGGGAGGATGCCGGTCAGACCTGGCAGACCCAAACGTATTGTGAGGGTCTGCTGGGAACGTCTGGCAGAGTCTCCCGTAAGACGGAGCTTTAACTCCCACCTCCGGGAGAGCTTTGAACACGTTCCGAGGGAGGCGGGGGACATTGAGCCCGAGTGGGCCATGTTCCGCGCCTCTATTGTCGAGGCAGCTTATCGGAGTTGTGGCCGCAAGGTTGTTGGTGCCTGTCGTGGTGGCAACCCTCGAACCCGGTGGTGGACACCGGCGGTGAGGGATGCTGTCAAGCTGAAGAAGGAGTCCTATTGGGCCTTTTTGGCCTGTGGGACCCCGGAAGCAGCAGATAGGTACCGGCAGTCCAAGCGGCATGCGGCTCGGGTGGTTGCTGAGGCAAAAACTCGGGCGTGGGAGGAGTTCGGAGAGGCCATGGAGAATGACTTCCGTACGGCTTCGAGGCGATTCTGGTCCACCATCCGGCGTCTCAGGGGGGGAAAGCGGTACGCGACCAACACCATTTATGGTGGGGATGGCGTGCTGTTGACCTCAACTCGGGATGTTGTGAGTCGGTGGGCGGAATACTTCGAAGACCTCCTCAATCCTACTGGCACGTCTTCCACTGAGGAAGCGGAGCCTGGGGACTTTGGGTCGGGCTCTCCAATCTCTGGTGCTGAGGTCGCCAAGGTGGTTAAAAAGCTCCGCGGTGGCAGGGCTCCGGGGGTGGATGAGATTCGTCCTGAGTTCCTTAGGGCTCTGGATGTTGTGGGGTTGTGTTGGCTTACGCGACTCTGCAATATCGCGTGGACATCGGGGGCAGTTCCCTTGGATTGGCAGACTGGGGTGGTGGTTCCCCTATTCAAAAAGGGGGACCGTAGGGTGTGTTCCAACTATAGGGGGATCACACTCTTAAGCCTCCCTGGTAAGGTCTATTCAGGGGTTCTGGAGAGGAGGGTCCGTCGGATAGTCGAACCTCGGATTCAGGAGGAGCAGTGTGGTTTTCGTCCTGGTCGTGGAACACTAGACCAGCTCTACACCCTCAGCAGGGTCCTGGAGGGTGCGTGGGAGTTTGCCCAACCAGTTTACATGTGCTTTGTGGACTTGGAGAAGGCATTCGACCGCGTCCCTCGGGGGGTTCTGTGGGGGGTACTCCGGGAGTATGGGGTACCAGGCCCTTTGATATGGGCTGTTAGGTCCCTGTACGACCGGTGTCAGAGCTTGGTCCGCATCGCTGGCAGTAAGTCAGGCTCGTTTCCGGTGAGAGTTGGACTCCGCCAAGGTTGCCCTTTGTCACCGATTCTGTTCATAACTTTTATGGACAGAATTTCTAGGCGCAGCCAAGGTGTTGAGAGGATCCGTTTTGGTGGCCTTAGAATCGCTTCTCTGTTTTTTGCAGATGATGTGGTCCTATTGGCTTCATCAGATCGTGATCTACAGCTTTCGCTGGAGCGGTTTGCAGCTGAATGTGATGCGGCCGGGATGAGGATCAGTTCCTCCAAATCCGAGGCCATGGTCTTGAGCCGGAAAAGGGTAGCATGCCTTCTCCGGGTCGGGGAGGAGGTCCTGCCCCAAGTGGAGGAGTTTAAGTATCTCGGGGTCTTGTTCACGAATGAGGGAAAACTGGAGCGTGAGATCGATAGGCGGATAGGTGCAGCGTCCGCAGTGAAGCGGGCGCTGTACCGGTCTGTCGTGGTGAAGAGAGAGCTGAGTCAAAAGGCAAAGCTCTCAATTTACCGATCGATCTACGTTCCCACCCTCATCTATGGTCATGAGCTTTGGGTTATGACCGAAAGAACGAGATCTCGGATACAAGCGGCTGAAATGAGTTTTCTCCGCAGGGTGTCTGGACTCTCCCTTAGAGATAGGGTGAGAAGCTCAGTCATCCGGGAGGGACTCGGAGTAGAGCCGCTGCTTCTCCACATCGAGAGGAGCCAGTTGAGGTGGCTCGGGCATCTGGTTAGGATGCCTCCTGGACGCCTCCCTGGTGAGGTGTTCCGGGCATGTCCCACCGGGAGGAGACCCAGAGGAAGACCCAGGACACGCTGGAGGGACTATGTTTCTCGGCTGGCCTGGGAACGCCTTGGGATTCCCCCAGAGGAGCTGCTCCAAGTGGCTGGGGAGAGGGAAGTCTGGGCCTCCCTACTTAGGCTGCTACCCCCGCGACCCGACCCCGGATAAGCGGAAGAAAATGGATGGATGGATGGATGATGTTTTCTGCTAAATAAAACTAAATTACTAAACTAAGTTGCCCCTCAAAAGTTGCCATGGAGTGATTAGATTGCAGGTTTGTCTCGTGGCCTTTCAGTCTTTTTGCTGGAATTTCTGCTTCTTGTCTGCACAGACACAATTTCTCTAATAGAATACAAATATTCATTTAACAAATATCTAAAGTAGCATAGTTTGTATTAAAAAAGAGATATTCTGCTCATTAACCCCCCAAAAAACTCCTGTTCTTGGGGAGACAATACAGGAATCTGTCATCACACACAAAAAGACTAAAGGACAGCTATTATCCACAGGCTGTCAAATTACTGGACTCTCAATAAATAACACTGAACAACTGGCAATAACTTTGCACCAAGCCACATCTGTGACAACTGATATGGCTAATATTCGCTTGTGACAGTAATTATGTGATTTTTTTTTCTTGCTTATATTACAACCTTGAAATACTTATTCATTTAAATACATCCTGTTGCACCGTTGAAATTCTACCATGTTGTTGTTTACTATGTCTTTAGGACGTTGTAAATATCATAATTACTTTTTCATTTGTAGGTACTTCATTTTTGTACCTTTATTGCGTGCTTTAGTTTTTTTGTTCGTTTGTTCTTTGTTGTTTTAGTGAGTCAAATTGGTTCTTCTCATTCTCAGCATTTCATTGTACTGTTGACCTTGTTTAAATCTGCATTTGATAAATAAACACCATTTAAACATGGAACGTTTTTCTTTTTTTTTTTTTTTAAACATA
>JBBPBX010001397.1:81215-97964 GCA_038048925.1 Garcialebias charrua
GGTGGACATTTTATGAGCCGCCACTGGTGGGGACGCTGTCTGTTCTGTGAAATACAGTACTGGTTTGGGTGGGTGGGTTTGCGGTACATCTCAGTTTGCAAATGTCCTCCATCAGAAACTGAGACCTCACAGTCCAAGAAAGCCAGCCGGCCATTTTTTACATCTTCTCGTGTGAACTTGATATATTTATCCAGAGTTGATGTGATCAGTGAAATGTTGGACTTCCTGACACTTAAAGTGTATGTTTCATGTTAGTTTTTTGGGCAGAAACATAATATTTAGAGGTAATAAGTAATTTTGATAATCCTCCCTGCTTTCCAAATTAATACCAATAGCCTTACAGACACAAATCAGGGGGAAAAAAACTGAGCCTAAAAAAAACGCGCGGTTTTGGAGTCACGTGACAGTGACGAAAGTAGAGGGGGCGTCATAGTCGGAAGTTGTTGTTTTGTATTGAGTTGTATTGAAGTGAAAAAGGTCCAATAATGGTCATAATGGTTAATATTTGTGTGTGCGGGGGTTGTTCGAACTCCAGTTTGTCTGGACATCGATTTCCTGCACCAAAAAAACCCAGCTTTCAGAGCTTGTGTGAGGTTTGTCCAGATGAAAAGGCAGGATTTCACCAACAGAAGCGTCACGACCAACTCTGTGATTTGACAGCATTTGTCAAGGAGGATTACATCGACAGCGACCTGAACGAACACAGGATTGACTTCAGAAGTAAGGACATGAATATAATTTATTAATCTTTTGATTGAAAGTGGTTTAGGTTAGGAGCTATAAATTCCAAAATATACAGAGCTAAACCGCAGCTAGGTCCACCCGGTTGCGTCTTCAAAAATTAATAAAAAATCGAATTTCATCTCAAATGTGCTATACAGGCAATCGTTTAGTAAAAAAGCCCTGTATAATTACACTCTGAAAGCAGGAAAAATATCCAATGAGTGGTTTAGGAGATATGAATGACTTTAGATGGAAGAAAATACGATGCTAATTTTATGCTAGCGCGACCTTGTTGCATGTCTTCAAAAATTAATAAAAAATCGAATTTCATCTCAAATGTGCTATACAGGCAATCGTTTAGTAAAAAAGCCCTGTATAATTACACTCTGAAAGCAGGAAAAATATCCAATGAGTGGTTTAGGAGATATGAATGACTTTAGATGGAAGAAAAAACGATGCTAATTTTATGCTAGCGCGACCTTGTTGCATGTCTTCAAAAATTAATAAAAAATCGAATTTCATCTCAAATGTGCTATACAGGCAATCGTTTAGTAAAAAAGCCCTGTATAATTACACTCTGAAAGCAGGAAAAATATCCAATGAGTGGTTTAGGAGATATGAATGACTTTAGATGGAAGAAAATACGATGCTAATTTTATGCTAGCGCGACCTTGTTGCATGTCTTCAAAAATTAATAAAAAATCGAATTTCATCTCAAATGTGCTATACAGGCAATCGTTTAGTAAAAAAGCCCTGTATAATTACACTCTGAAAGCAGGAAAAATATCCAATGAGTGGTTTAGGAGATATGAATGACTTTAGATGGAAGAAAATACGATGCTAATTTTATGCTAGCGCGACCTTGTTGCATGTCTTCAAAAATTAATAAAAAATCGAATTTCATCTCAAATGTGCTATACAGGCAATCGTTTAGTAAAAAAGCCCTGTATAATTACACTCTGAAAGCAGGAAAAATATCCAATGAGTGGTTTAGGAGATATGAATGACTTTAGATGGAAGAAAATACGATGCTAATTTTATGCTAGCGCGACCTTGTTGCATGTCTTCAAAAATTAATAAAAAATCGAATTTCATCTCAAATGTGCTATACAGGCAATCGTTTAGTAAAAAAGCCCTGTATAATTACACTCTGAAAGCAGGAAAAATATCCAATGAGTGGTTTAGGAGATATGAATGACTTTAGATGGAAGAAAATACTATGCTAATTTTATGCTAGCGCGACCGTGTTGCATGTCTTAAAAAATTAATAAAGAATCGAATTTCATCTCAAATGTGCTATACAGGCAATCGTTTAGTAAAAAAGCCCCCCTGATAGCAAACGGATTCCGGACCGGATCCGTTCCGGATCTACCGTAGGATCCGAAACGGATGCTTAAAACGGATCCGGATCGGAGTCCACTTGCACACCGGATCGGATCCGATTCGGATCCGGATCACAGATCCAGATCGGATATGGTCCGGACCCTATCCGGATCCACTCATTAAAGAGGGTTTTTGGGTACATCCGGCCCGGATCCGTTTTGGACCCGTTCATGGAATGTTTCATCCGGCCCGGATCCGTTTTGGACCCGTTCATGGAATGCTTCATCCGGCCCACATCCGTTTATGTTACTCATATCGGAGGTGGACTAATTTGGTCCAGAACCTTTATTTATCATGAATTGAGAGAAGTAGCTAAAAACTTGTATACCAGCTCCAAAAAGACTCCATACATCTAACCAGTTTAACATTGAACACATGAAAATAATTTATTGTGAAGCTGCAAAAGACCTAAAATTGGGTTCTGAGTAAATTTACAGTTTTGAGGCTGCACAATGGCGCAGTTGGTAGTACTGTTGCAGGTGTTAAAATCCCAGCCAGATGTCTTTCTGCATGTGTTTGCATGTTCTCCGTGTACATGCATGGGTTCTCTAGGTACTTCATCTCGTCTGTTATCCACAAACTATGCTGTACTGTTCTCCCTACTCTATACCAGGACAAAACGAAGCCCCTTTTTTCATTTATCAAGACTTTAAAGTTTTCACTTTTTAACCCAGGAAAGTTAGTTAACAGAACTCAAAAATTTAAGTACAAGATGAGACATTTTTAAAGGTAACAAAAATCAATTTTTATTAGTTTGTTGCCCTTGATCTAAGTACAGAATACATGTACGGTACTCAGAAATGTTGACTTTGTATTAATCAAAGCACATGAAACAAAACTTACAAAAAATCTCAAGCAGCTGATAATGTTTAAATACATCAAGTAGAACAAACTTGAAATGACTACACTGTTAAAATAAATAGGGTGGTTAAACTTAAAACCTTGAGTTCAAAAGCTGCCTTAAAAACAAGTTAACGCAACTTCAAATGTTTTTTTTCCCAACTTAGGATGGCAAGCTAGAAAAGTAGCCCAATTTATGATAAGTCATTGTTTAAATATGATACCATAAGTTGAAATGACTAACTATAGAACATTATTCATTCTCCAAAAATTGAGTACTCGTACTCTTGTCAAGTAAAATTACAATCATATTCTATTTGAACTCAAATAACTAAGTTATACCCTTGTTTAATTAATGTTTACCGGTACTTGTTGTATGAACTTCATACTCTGAGTTTAAACAACTTGCAAAGTTACACTATCCATTCATAAAAACTTGTTTTCATTTGTTAAAGTAACAAACAATTACTGTATACCCGATATATACTTTCAACTCTCATGTTAAAGTTAAACTGACATACCAATTCCCTTTTTGAATTCATTTAACTCAAGATTTTAAGGCAGCAATTGAACTTAAAAAAGCAATTTAAGTAAACTAACATTTCCAAATATTGTTCCGTCTCCACTAAGAATGCCAAGTTCACCATTTTCCTAAAAACAATTACACCAAATACGCTTCCATTTCAAATATGAAACATTAATTTTTATCTTTCTCTATCAAATACAGATGAGACCAGCCTTAAATCAAGTGTAAAAGAAAACATTTGTCCAAGACAAGCAGAAGTGTTGACATTTATTGGAGGACCGAAACTGACAAATAAAAACAGAAATACCATATGTATATACAGCATATATATACATATATATACACATATATATACATATATATATACATATACATATATACATACATACATATACATACATACATATATACATATATATATATATATATATATATATATATACATACATACATACATACATACATACATACATACATACATACATACATACATACATACATACATATACATACATACATACATATATATATATATATATATACATACATATATATATCAGAGAGAGTCAGAGTCAGAGAGTCTTTATACATAGTTCCCAGACACTCCCCCATACCGGCTTCCGCACCACATCTGAAGGCAGAGAAGGCAAGATTGCGAACTAGCAGAGCAAATTATACGGACAAAAACACGAGCTACCACAGCTTCACCAAGGAACAAGAGCAAACTGGCAGTGGTCGAGTTAAATGAGTTTGAGAAAGAAATCATGGCAGACGAATCAGACAACTTGTCACAAAGTAGTTACTCCGATATCATTAATTATTTAATTACTACAAAGAGCGCACACCGGCTTCACAGCACACCGGCTTCACAGCGCAGAGCTTCACAGCTTTAAATCCAAAAAAGATGTGTAAACTGTCTCAATCATATCTAACCAGCTAAAAAAAGGTTTAACTAAAATAACACACAGCCAGCACAAACAGTCCAGGCTGAACACAGACCAGAACCAGCACTTTGAGTGTTACCGTGTTGGAAGTTAGCATGTTGTTAGCATCTGGAGCGGATGGTCCGTCTAGCTCAGGTCGGACGGCGTGGATCCGTCGCGGCCGCGGGGGCACGTCCCATGGGACCGACGCGTCGCCCGCACGACTTGGCTCCCGTCCTCCTTCTCCCACTGGGACGGTCTCCCCGCCGGTCCCGGTGGACCATGAGGAGGCCGCGTTAGCGAGATGCTAAGCTAGCCACAGCATGCTGTTGCAAAAAAAAAAAACACAGACAGTTGTACTCTAACATTCCGCTCATTCTCAATCAGTTCATCTGGACAGTTTCTTTTTAGCAGAAACGTTTCACCCTCACTCCAGAGGGCTTCCTCAGTCAGAGTAGTCCAAAGCACACTGAAGTTAACCCACCAAGTAAGCAACTTATGTGGACCAACCAGTTTGCTGTAGCCAAGATGGTTTCTGGGGGCGTGTCCCTCGTCGACTCCTCCCAGGCAGGCAGACATGTCCAAAGTGGTTCAAGACAAGAAAGTTAATTCTCAATAGTCCAGGTATCAAATCCGCTCATTCTCAATCAGTTCATCTGGACAGTTTCTTTTTATCAACTGAAACTGTCCAGATGAACTGATTGAGAATGAGTAGATTTGATACCTGGACTATTGAGAATTAACTTTCTTGTACTCTAACATTGTTTCACAAAATGATTTATGTAGAATATTTTGTTTACCGGCCAAAAGCACGATGTCTTCTGAGCAGATCCAAGCAGAGATGGTGCGGTTGTGAGTTTCTCCGATGAAATAAATCCTTCACGTTTACTTTTTTTTTGATTAAGTGAAACCTGCGCGTTGCCCAAACGTCTACCCGACTGGAACACCCACTGACACAACACGAAGTAACCATTGCAATTAATTAGAAATTAACAAAAAAAAAACAACGTGAAAAATTGACAACCATTAGAACACGCTCCAACTGCTGCTAAGCCTACCTGTGGGAGGGTCAAACAGGACAACCCACAGATGTGACGTCACATGGGAACTATGTATTGTCATTTGCACCGCATGTGGTACACGTGATGAAAACGAGATTATGTACACGGGGTCCCAGTTACATCCAACAACAAATGCAAGAGAAAAACAGTAATAACATCTAGAATTAACTAAGAAAAACATCAACTAGTAATACACTAAGCCCTAATGTAGTGGAAAAACATCATTATAAACAGCAGCACGAACATGAGTCTGTATGAGCAGATGGTCACAGATGAACACAGCAACAAGAAAACAGATCAGCATCAGCATGATGTGATATTTTGCAGTGATTATTCTTATTATTTATTTATTCATGAGTCTAACAGCCTCAGGGTAGAAGCTGTTCCTCAGTCTAGTGGTTCTACATTTGATGCTCCTCAACCTCCGTCCTGAGGGGAGTGGGGCAAAGAGTGAGTGTGCTGGGTGAGTGAGGTCTTTCATGATGCAGGTGGCTCTTTTCCTGCATCTGGAGGTGTAAATGTCTGTGATGGTGGGGAGACTGACTCCAACAGACTTCTGTGCAGCCTTCACCACTCTCTGTAGAGCTTTCCTCTCTGCAACTGTGCAGCCTCCATGCCACACGTTGATGCTGGAGCACAGGACGCTCTCCACTGCACACCTGTAGAACGAGGTGAGAACTGGGCTGCTCAGACCAGCTCGTCTCAGCCGTCTGAGGAAGTAGAGTCTCTGATGACCTTTCTTGATCAGGCTGGTGGTGTTGTTGCTCCAGCTGAGGTTATCATTCATGTGTACACCCAAGTATTTGTAGCTGGAGACCACTTCCACTGCAGATCCACCTATGTTCAGTGGGGCGTGGGTGTGTTTGTTCCTTCTGAAGTCCACAATCATCTCCTTTGTCTTCTTCACATTCATGTGAAGATTATTCTCTTTGCACCAGCTCTCCAGGTGTTCCACCTCCTGTCGGTAGCTGGACTCATCATTGTTTGTGATGCATCCCACCACCGCTGTATCATCTGCAAACTTAAAGGGGACCACATGTAAGTATTTAAAATTTTTATGTTATGTCTGTGTGCTATCTTGACAATATTAATTCATTTTAATACACAAAATAATTCTTAGATAATTAATTATACCCTTTTTAATTCTGCCATTTTTAACTTTCGTTTTGAACGACCGGTTTCTGATACTGAGTTCTGAAGTCCACGCCCTTCAAAGATCTGTTTACGCCCTCTGCACAGCCAGTATCTGTAATGTGTTGTTGTTTTAAAATTAGCTCTTTTTTTATTACTCATTTGACTTACTGTTAGTGTTAGCTTAAGATAACTTACCGAAACCCGTCTGAGCGCGCCGCAATTTGCTGCTCCTTTTAGCATTAGACCACCCGAATCCGATGCTAATGTTAGCTTGTTCCTCTTCCGGTTTTCGCCAGCTCCGCTCGTTGCACGCGGAGATTTTGAGAGTTATCGCTGTTCCAGTCAAGACACACACAACGTTCACCAAGTGTCTCCCGTAAATTAATCCGTAAGGAGAAGGTCCTCGCTGCTGCGAGGCTTCTGCCAGGCTGCTGCGAGGCTGTACAGTTGAAGCTCCGCTCCATCGCGCCAGAAGAGGGTCCCGTTGCCGCCGGTCCCTATGCCGGGGGTCTGCTCGTTTAATTTTTGCCGGCTGCGCGTTGGGAGCGATCGCAAATACACTAAAAATTGAACTAAAACATAAAAATAACAATTATACTTTATTTATAAAGCCATTTAAAAAACCACAGCTGCAACAAAGTGCTGTACACATGAAATTAATAACATATAAACAAAAGATGAGATGAAATCATGAAAAACAACAGTCATGTGTTTAATACAGAAGTGGGTTGAGCCTAACATGGGGTTGCTAGGTGAGGGGCTGGACTCAGGTTGGGGTGGGTTGTCCTCTCTCGCTTGTGACGTAACATGCGAGATTGACTTCCAGTTTATTTCAAAAACGAAACCTATATTATCACAGTAAAATAAATCTACTTAGAGTAAATAAACCACTGGGTGCATTTTTTTGGCCTTTGGACTGTTTTTTTATGAAGTAAATACCTAAAGTTGAGTAAAAAAACAGTAAAAAGTGAATTTTGAATGTGTGGTCCCCTTTAACAATATGACAGCTTGGATGTGTGGCTGCACAATCATATGTGAGCAGAGTGAACAGGAGAGGGCTCAACACACATCCTTGAGGAGAGCCAGTGCTGAGGGTTATGGTGGAGGAGGAGAAGTCTTCACGGACTGTGGTCTGTCTGTTAAGAAGTCTAGTACCCAGTTACAAATGGAGGGGCTTAGTCCAAGTGTAGATAGTTTGTCTATCAGAGTTTGGGGGATCATGGTGTTGAAGGCAGATGTGAAGTCCACAAAGAGCAGACGCACGTATGAGTCCTTCTGATCCAGGTGGGTGAGAGCAGTGTGGACCACGGAAGAGATGGCGTCCTCTGTTGATCGGTTCTCGCGGTATGCATATTGATGAGGGTCCTCGTTGATGTTGACGGTTGCCTTGATGTGGGACATGACCAGTTTCTCAAAACATTTAGCGACTATCGGGGTGAGGGCCACTGGTCTATAGTCATTCAGACCAGTCACTGTGGAGCTCTTTGGGACTGGGATGATGGTCGCGGTCTTCAGGCAGGTGGGAACTGACTCCAGTGCAAGTGAGGTGGTGAAGATGTCAGCCAGCACCTCACAGAGCTGGTCCGCACATTCCTTCAGAACTTTCCCTGGGATGTTGTCTGGTCCGGTTGCTTTATGAGGATTAATCCTTCTGAGACTGCCTCTCACTTCTGCTGCGGTCACTCTGAGATGCTCTTCATCTGGTGATGAGGTGAGTCTGGTGCTAGCTGGTCTGTTTGGATCATCAAAACGTGCATAAAACTTATTGAGGGCATCAGGCAGAGATGGGTCCCTGGGACATTGTTTGTTCTTGCCTTTGTAATCTGTTATGCATTTAATACCCTTCCACATGCTCCGTGGGTCTTGTGAGGTGAACTGTCCCTCGATCCTCTGTGCATACATGGCCTTGGCCTTCTTAATGCCATCCTCCAGTTCTTTCCTGCTCTTTCTCAGCTCCTATGTATCTCCAGACTTGAATGCAATGTCCCTGGCTGCTAGCAAGGCGCAGACTTCTTTATTTAACCAGGGTTTTCCATTCGGGTAAGATTTAACATTTTTTTTATGGATACATTTTCAGAGCATGTGCTGATGTAACCCAGGACTGAGGAAGCATAATGCCTCTTTTCCACCGCTCGGCTCGGCTCGGGTTGGATCGGCTCAGGTCGGCTCAGTTCGGGTCGGGTCACATCTATGTTCTGTTTCCACAGCTTTTTTGTACCCCTTCTGTGGGCGGGGTCCAGAATCCTACTCGTCTTACCACATGGTGGCAGTAGTGTTCCCTCAAGCTATTTACTACAGTACTAGCCACCACTAGAAGAAGAACACAATAAAGGCTTTGACAGAATGTTGTGAAAGAGATGTCATGCTATAATGAGTACCTCATGAGCTGTAATCTTTAAACCCAATTCATAATCCTACCTTGTTGCCTTCTTTAAACCCATGTATTTTCCAATTTAGTATTTTTACAATAAAGATGTATTAAAGCATATTTTATTATTTAGTTATGCACAAGGTGCTTGATAAAGTTGCAAAACCATATTTATCTGAGCTGCTTCAACCTTCCTGCCCTCCCCGATCTCAGATCAGCTGAGCAGTTGCTGCTGACAGTCCTCAAAACTTTTTAAATCTTATTTAAAAACACACATTTATTCCTTGGCTTTTAACACGTGATCTTATCTTTTATGGCATGTTAACACACCTGCAGTAAGACTGGTATATGTATTTATTTTTGTATGCTTTTTATAGTTTTTAATTAACTTGTCTTTTATGTTATTGTACAGCACTTTGGTTGACCCTGTGGTTTTTAAAATGTGCTTTATAAATAAAGTTGATTTAAAACATCACACTGTGATCTTTGAAACTGCCAGTGTTTCCCTGGAAAAGCATGCTGCTGGGCGCAGATGGATGTGGATGGATGGATGGTCACTCTGTGAACACCTTGAGGAGCTGAAGGGGTGGATGTTGATACCTGTGTCTCCCTGGTAAAGTTGCTGCTGGGCGCAGATGATGGATGGGTAGATGGATGGTCTGTGAACTTTAACTTTAAACTGTCCAAAGGACTTTGGCCACTTTTAATTTTTGACTTTTTTTGTATGACTTCATCCTAGAACCAAATAATTTATAACGTAATAACAGTTGAGCAGATTCTAATAATCTTTATCTTATGATTCTTTAAAGGTCAAATGCAAATGGAAAGTTCTCTTAACTTCCAGTATGGATTTAAACACTATACACACTTCACATTGTAAAATAAGTTTAGGAAATTGAATGTTCCAGAACACCACTTAAGAAAATATAACGTTTAATAGGAAAAGTTTGAAGTGACAAACAGAAGTAACAAATTTCCATCTGGTGTCTCACGGCTTCCTCCAGAAGACGACACAGAGGTTGTTGAATTCTGGTGATTTTCTTCTGTTGACTGTAAAAGAAAAATGTGATTAATTTAGTCCAGAAACTGTTTTTTTTTAAACAACACAGTGTAATCACAACATGTTCATGTACTGACTGTAACCTGTTGGAGTTATTTGAATTAATATTCAATGTTTTATAGACATAAATGTGTCAAGCTAGCTCCATTATTTTTCTCCCTTGTACTTTGTATCACATATCATCAATTATATCAAAAACCACACGGCAGATATTTTTCAAACTAATATAGTGTGATCACAACATGTTCATGTACTGACTGTAACCTGTTGGAGTTATTTGAATTAATATTCAAATTTTTATAATTTATTTTCGTTGTGCAAGCACAGGTTTGGAAGAAGTCAAAGCGAACCTACTTTAAATGCAGCAGATTTGATCACTACGTGACATTATTAAAGGACGGTTAATCAGGAACCCTCGTGGTATAAAGTCAGCTATGAAATATATTTTTATATCTGTTCATTGAGCTACATTTTAAAGACATAAAGCCGCCCGCGCGCGTTGCTCGTGGCGATCCTACTTTTTAAATTCCTGCAGTTTTGAGCAGTACGTGATTTTATTAAGGACACGTTCAGCTGAAGACCCATCTTTGCTATAATTTTAAAAACAAATAATTGTTTTTACCGTGTTTATCATGTAAAGTCCTGCCGTGATCGCTTCCCTCGCTTCCGTGAAAACAGCTCGAGTCCTCCTTCCGGAGCGGGTGAGCACGCGTTGGTACCCCTCTGAAACCACACCAAAAATCTGGCGCGGGGCAGCACGGAATATCCGGTGGGGAAGGCGTAAAGGGGGTGTCTGCGACGCACATATGACGTAATATCCGACCCGTGCCGACCGGTGGAAAAGGGGCATAAGTCAGGCTCCTTTCCAGTGAGAGTTGGACTCCGCCAAAGTTGCCCTTTGTCACCGATTCTGTTCATAACTTTTATGGACAGAATTTCTAGGCGCAGCCAAGGTGTTGAGAGGATCCGTTTTGGTGGCCTTAGAATCACTTCTCTGTTTTTTGCAGATGATGTGGTCCTATTGGCTTCATCAGTCGTGATCTACAGCTTTCGCTGGAGCGGTTTGCAGCCGAGTGTGATGCGGCCGGGATGAGGATCAGTTCCTCCAAATCCGAGGCCATGGTCTTGAGCCGGAAAAGGGTAGCATGCCCTCTCCGGGTCGGGGAGGAGGTCCTGCCCCAAGTGGAGGAGTTTAAGTATCTCGGGGTCTTGTTCACGAATGAGGGAAAACTGGAGCGTGAGATCGATAGGCGGATAGGTGCAGCGTCCGCAGTGAAGCGGGCGCTGTACCGGTCTGTCGTGGTGAAGAGAGAGCTGAGTCAAAAGGCAAAGCTCTCAATTTACCGATCGATCTACGTTCCCACCCTCATCTATGGTCATGAGCTTTGGGTTGTGACCGAAAGAACGAGATCTCGGATACAAGCGGCTGAAATGAGTTTTCTCCGCAGGGTGGCTGGACTCTCCCTTAGAGATAGGGTGAGAAGCTCAGTCATCCGGGAGGGACTCGGAGTAGAGCCGCTGCTTCTCCACATCGAGAGGAGCCAGTTGAGGTGGCTCGGGCATCTGGTTAGGATGCCTCCTGGACGCCTCCCTGGTGAGGTGTTCCGGGCATGTCCCACCGGGAGGAGACCCAGAGGAAGACCCAGGACACGCTGGAGGGACTATGTTTCTCGGCTGGCCTGGGAACGCCTTGGGATTCCCCCAGAGGAGCTGCTCCAAGTGGCTGGGGAGAGGGAAGTCTGGGCCTCCCTACTTAGGCTGCTACCCCCGCGACCCGACCCCGGATGAGCGGAAGACGATGGATGGTTGGATGGATTAAGAATTTTCATTTGCTGCACATTTTCACTTTTTTTTAAATTATGTGACTTTTCATTTATTTATTTGAAGATTTAGTTGTGATGGTTGTGTTATTCATCTGTATTTACACAAAACTTTCCCCCTCCATCATCCCTCATCACCTCTGTCTGAAACACAACTCACATCAAATAGCTGCACACCAGTCCTGGCCCTCTGTCGACACAAATCACATCGTTTGTACCTTCACATGTATCATGCTATCAGTTTAAAGCCAGTCTGAACGTGCACGCACCAAAAAAAATATATATATAAACAAAAGAAGGGTTAAGTTGGGAGTTGAGAAGTAGAAAATATCACTTTTGTCAAAGTTGCGCTCACCTAACGACGCAGCACCGCCTGACCGATCACAAGTCACAATCCAGTTGTTTTTTTACTGTTTAGACAAACTAATGCACAAAAGACTCAGATAATTCTGATGAAATAACATAACCACGCTAACTGCAGCTGCCTTCCCGTGTCTGAAATTTAACTAATGGGCTAGACTTGCTTCAAGCTGTCCCCCCAAATCATTCCCAAACGGCCCGTCTGACTTCTGCACCCCGTGCAAAAAGCAGACAAGGAAAAGAAGGGGAAGAAAAATAAATAAATCTTCAGTTATAATGGCTCATTTCCATGGGAAACTACCCCTTAGCCTTGAGCCTGACATCAGAACCCTCAACCCCCATCTTCTTTCAAATATCACCGTCCACAGCCTGAGCTGAAGTACACCGGCCACATGTTTGATTTGTTCTCCTCTGTGGAGTACTTGGATCTGCTGGTGGCAAAGCAAGTATATCCAAACGCCCTTATTCTGGAGCTATTTATGATCATGTTTGCTTGAGCGTTTGAAAAAAAACATGAAAACTGAATTTCTGGAGGCAACATTTTGCAGCTGCAAGCAAACACATAAACAGTGTGTCTTGTCCTCAGTACTGTATTGGAAAAACTAGTTTTGACAAATTAATTATAATGTTTTTTTTAATCTGATGTAATTTACATTGAATACTTAAAATAACTAAAACGTGTAACTACATTTATTTTTATTATCTGGACATATTACAAATATCTCAGGTTTAGCAGAGAGAAGATTGACATTGGTAAAACAATTACCACCACAAAACAAACTTTAACTTCAGCGCCACCTTAAATTTAGTAAATACTATTGAGACTATTGAGATTTAAAAAAAACTTGTTGGTGAACTTAAAAGCTCAATAATAAAATTTCAGATAAAGTTATCACAGAATTTATGATGAACGTCTGAAAACAAACTAACTAAACAAATACACAGACAGTGAAGAGATTAAATATAAATCTTTTCTTTCCCTCAAGGTATTTATTTTTCACACACTGTACCGGTTGAATGGGAATGTACAGCTGGACCTTCAAACTTACTGACAAAGTGGTGATTGTCAACATGATGGCCACATCTGGACTTCAAATCTATTTCTAAATCAAAGCTATATTTGGGTGTAACTGGGACCTTGAGTACACAATTTCATTCCACCTCATGCACCACATGAGAAGCAACAATAAAGATACTTGAACTTGAACTCCTTCTATCTGACCAACAAAGTTACATTATTAAAAAATTACACACAAAGAAAATAATCACTTGTATGGCTGAAAGAGTTCTGAAGGTACTACATCAGGTTTAGAGTCAAATCAAACTGGTGCCATATTTTGGGTTTGGTTCTGTAAAATGGGAGAAGTGATAAAAGGCCTGAAATTCCAGGTTTGACTTACACAGGGGGCATATTTAAAAATATATATATTTAAAAAAAGTACATCCAATAGCAACTGGTTTAAATGTCTGTAAAAGTTTAACTTTCAGACCAAATTTAACTTAATTTTATCCATGATATTCATGTTTGAATAATGTTTAGATATCTTTCAACCAAAAACAGTTCTTTTTTTTATTTACACCACAATAACATACAAGATTTTACTTTTTCTTTTAATTTAAATCCAGGCTTGTGTTTGTACTGCTTAGAAAAAGTTATGACCCTCCAGCAAAAACTTGTTACCAACTCCGGCTGCAAAGTTAGTAATATTTGTAATTTAAACATACTAATATCTTGGGACCAGTCAGCTGAACGGTGTGCAATATTAACAAACCTCACCAATAATTTTATTTTTATTGATTCATTCCAGACATGTCAAAACCATTGGGCATAGCAACTATGATTCTAATATGAATCTGTGTATACATACCTACACATATACTGTACACACATACTTTGTACATACACTCTCATTTGAACATTGTAAAATAAAATGATATCAATAAATGCATCTGCTTTGACTGAACACACACAAAATAAATAAATCTATAAAATAAGTATATGTGTACAAACCTATATGCATACATACCCATATGAGTTCACACACATAAATCCCATTTAACATGTCTGAAAAGGGGTAGGAAGAAATAAAACTTATTTAATCCTTCTCCAATACTCCATAGTTACACTTTACATTCATCTAGTTTTCCGAGTCATATGTAATAATAAGATAATCGGAAATTAGTATTTTAAAACTGTAAATCACTGTACACCGCAGGTGTTGTTACAATTTAATAAAAAATAAAAGTAACTAACAAAAAATATGATTAACATCATCAGCACACTATTTCTGTCACCAGAGCTAGAAGCAAATGCAGATGAAACTTTGGTCAGAACATTTTTATTTATTTATCTTTGATTATATTTAAATGAAACAAAATTATGGTTTAGTTGATGCCTCTGGATGATTTTCATGGTGTCCCAAGTTCTTGTTCAAAGGTGACCTGGAGCAGGTTGATAATGTGCGGTAAAACAGAAAAGCAAGTTCAATTGTGTTAGCAAAATGATAATTTTCTTAACATGTAAGCTGCTGCGTCTAAACAAATACCCAAACTTCCTGTAATAAGCAGGTGGTTTGAATCTTTAGGACAGTCATGGAGTCAGATGAATGTAGAAAAATACAACGTTCTGTTTTGCATTATCAGTGTCTGTATCTTCCTCTCATTGTTACCCTTTAATGGTCTCTGCTTCTGTTGTCTCTACACATCTGTGAAACGCTGTTATGTACACACACCTGATGATTAATATGCAACCCTGAAGCAGTGAAAGGACAGAGAAAAGCGGAGGAGAGAAAGGACTGACGGGGATCTTTCCAGGACAGTGAACATCACATAATGAATCACATTTGAACTTTGACAAGATGAGACAAAGGACAAAAACAAATAACAGGATGAGAATAAATGCAATGCTGTGCAAAAGTTTCTAGTTTAGACATTTATTACACATCTTGACAACATTTGAACAATTAATACCAACAAATCAAAACATAACTAGATCAACAAACAAGTTTATAAATAACTTGAAGCTCACCAAATTCATAGAAGTTTGGTGAGGCCTACTGAACACGGTTAAGATTTATTTATTGTCATTTGTATCTAATGTGGTAGAGTGGAATTGTGTACACAGGGTCCCATCATAAGTATAAATTGTAAAAGAAAAACAGTAATAAGATCTAAGATATGAACTAAGAAATATGCTAAACTAAAAATACACTAAACACTTAATAGTGCAAAAACAGTAATGCACCGAACAACAGCAGCACGAACATGAGTCTGTGTGAGCAGATGAGTACAAATTAATATAGCAACATGAAAAAAAATCAGCAGGATGGATAGTCAGCAGACTATATGAATACGGTAATCAAAGTGGCATTACAGTGATTTTTTTTTTCACAATGATAATCCTGATTAGGGATTCATGAGTCTAACAGCTTCAGGCTAGAAGCTGATTTTCTGTTGATAGATTTTCACTAGAACTACTGATATACTGTGTTTGTTGTCGTGTTGCAGGCTCAAGAGAAAAGGTACATTTGCTCACAGCAAACTCATGTTCAGGCTGCTGTTTAATACACAGTTTTTTTTTTTTACACTATTATTGTTTAGCGCATATCTTAGATCCTTGTCTGCTGCTTCTTTTAATACTTTATGTTTTTGCTTTTTTGGGTGTAACTGGGGCCTTGAGTACACAATTTTTTTCCACCTCATGTACCACATTTGATGCGAATGACAATAAAGAACCTTGAACTTTGAACCTTGAGAAGGGAAGAGGATTCCAGGACCAAGAGAACGATGGCGGTTTCCAGGTATAGCCGGTAGTTCAAGAGTGGAAGTTTGGACACAAAGACAAGGCTGAGTCTGTGATGTTTGAGTGTTTGGCTCTTGTTTGGTTGGAGATATGGACTCCAAAGCAGAAGGTTTGGGGAGAGACAGTCTCCAGATTGGAGGCAAGAAGAGTCATCGAGATTAGGTTTTTCATGGAGAACCAAAGGTTCGAAGCAGAAGTCAGTACAGTACTTCAAAGACCACAGAAAAGACACAAAGGTTAGTAATTTTTCACTTAAAACAATCTCACTAGGTCTGTAGGCTGTGTCATTATTTGGTAACCAGTGTTCCAATGTTCAGTTTATTCATATAGCACCAATTCACAACAGAAGTCGTCTCAGGGCACTGAACAGAAACATTCACATACCGGTACATAAAAACCAGTTAATAACATTATTTATCTGAGGAGCCAGCAGATTGCTTCAAGTTTACACCATCGCAGTCTCCCGTCCTAAGCGAGCATGAAGGCGACAGTGAAAAAGAAAGACTCCCTCGCGAGGAAGAAACCTCCAGCAGAACCAGGCTCGGGACAAGCGGCCTTCTGCTTCGACCAGTTTGAGAGGAACATGAAGGAGAAAAGAACAGACCAGGATGGAGGCCATCATGACAGACAAAAACACAGAAATCACATGTTAAGAAAGAATAATGTTTTGGTGGACCCTCATCACCTCATGTGGAACAGTGGTGAAAAAGACTGGAATCCACACAAACGGAAAGCATTTTCACAACAGG